>JARKIC010000454.1:0-267460 GCA_029378375.1 Mycena olivaceomarginata | reverse complement strand
TCTGTGAATGTTTAATAGGCAGCGCAGCAGTAGGAAAAGCGGAAAGAGGCGAGATGGAGCTGTGGATACTCGCCGGTTTATATGAAAACTTCCTACGTGGCCGCAGTATGACAGTGAATTGGGGTTGCTAAGGGATCGAATACGCGCCGGTGATGTCGAAGGTGGTCTGTGCAGGATTCGAAGTGAAAAGACGCAGAGAGAAGGAAGATAGAGCGCGTAAGGTGCGGGAAGCGAACAAGGCCAGTGATGCTCGACAAGGGTCCGCAAATCATTGATGGCGTCCCAGATATTCTTCTCGAGGTTTGTATATGCGAGGGACATTTTGCGATCACGCATGAACTGCATGAGCTCGCGGTATACGGTAAGATTCACAATGATTTCGGCTGCAGCTTCGGAAAAGCACCCATAGCGGGTATTGCTTGTATCGGGGAACCGGAGTGAATAGCCGAGGTGTTCGTGGGCGGAAAAATAAACCCCGTGGGTGTCCTGCTGGCCCTTCTTATCGTCCTTGTTGTTGAGTAGCAGACCCATAAGCTTGCAGAGTTTGACCCCGCCTCGAGATGACACTGTCTCGGCTCGCTCTTTTGCTACCGCTGATCCTGAAATGGCAGCGGCGGCATTGTCTTTGTTCATGAGAAGAATCGGCTGTTGGAAACTGTGCTTTAGCCAAGCGGCCATCATGCGTTCAACACCCCCTGAGATAATACAAGATTTAACAAGATTCACGCCAAGATAACGTAAAATTCACCTCTGTGCGCATTCAGGTCCTTGTGCATAAAACAGCCGCCGCAGTGAAAGAAATGAGCCTCGTTCCTCTCCTCTTGGGATAATTTCTCAAATTCGGCCTGTCCGAATTTTTGGCAGAGCTCCGTGTGCAGCGTAGAATTACGGAGATTGCGTTCTTCAGTTGGGAGAGCATCCCACGATTTCATAGATGACATCCAGAAGTTTCAGTGCTGTCAGGTGCAGCAATGCACGCTCGCCGCGAATCTCACGGTCCAAACGCTTCTTCATCTCCAGAAAAAGCACGCGCAACTTCTTCTGGTCAGCGGCGTGGTCCGTCATCATACCGGTGATTTTGATGAAGAAGGTGCGGAAGTCCTTGGGATACGCACGACCAAGGGGGCTGTTGTTGTATGTGGTGTACATCTCCTCAATGAGTTTCAGCCAGCCCGCCATCTGCTCCTCGCTCGTGTGGCTTGGGGCTTGTGTAAGGCCAAGGGCGAGAATATTTTGCTTCACGGCAATGAAGCGCGATTCGTAGTTGAGATGTTTGTGGCTGGTTCCATCGCCACTGGCGGTGAAATCTATCAAACTGTTCCTTAAACAGTTACGGAAAATAGAATTTGAGTGTACGAACGGTCGGCATCCTTTATAGCATCAACAATTTGCAGTTGGGCGGCAACCCCACCTTCAATAACAATTCGACCCGTGCTTCGGGCGCTGATATGATCGCAGATCTGAACATTGAGCCCTTTCGCAACGGCATGGATTATCTTGTCAACGCTTTCCACCGGTGCGCCAAAGGAAACAATGTCCCGCACACATGCGCGGATTTCCGTTGAAATCATACCATCCTCCTTCAATGATTGAGTCGACAGCTTGGAAACCCCAGTCTCAAAACGCCCGTCAAAGCGAGCCACCTTCTTTGACAGCGCCTGCTTTTTACGCGCCAACTCTTCGTTTCGCAAGCGGAGTTCCATGTCATCCTGCTTCCGTTTTATCAATTCTGCCGACAGTTCATCAAGCTGCTGTCGAAGCGACGCAACGAATGCGGATGAGGACTCCTCAATCCCACGTAGTTGCTCCTGAAGGGCTTGGATGCATATTTCGAGCTCCACCATACGGGCCGCCGCCCGAGATGCCCTCTTGACGAGATTGCGATACCTCTTCTCGTAAGTGTCACTCCGTTGTTGTAAGCCCAGGAACGCATCGGCGGAGCGTGGAAATAGATTAGATGGGCTGGATTTCCGAGTATAGGGACTTGTTGGAAGCTGGGATGAAGCGGGGGATGTCGGAATGTTCTCCTTCTCTCGGTTGGATGGACGCGACGTAGGGCCCAAAACGCGTGTCGAAGACCCAAAGCAGTTCACCAGTTGGGCTGAGGATCTTGCCTTGGTCCTCCGGTATCGTTTAGACTCCTTCTCCGTCCGCGCAGTGGGCATACGGGATGGAGGGCACTGGATGGACGCGTTTGATGAGTTTACGTACATCGCTGATCCGGTATTTGGCAGGGTGATCCTTTGGACCGTCATAGCGCAAGCAATGCTGAATCGTTTTCCATAAAATAAATTGCAGCACACTTTGAAGTTCTTTTACAGAGGATGTCCCGGGCAGATTTCCCATTTTCTCTCCCGAAACTTTATTATAAATGATTTGAAACCACGGGAAATTTTGCGAGACCAAAATCGAAAATCGGGCCAGGACATCCTCTGTAAAATGTAAAACGAAGGTCATCTTCCATTCAAAGTTTGGCTCAAAGGTTACTGGTTAATGCTGTAGGATGGACCAACTGAATCTGCCACGATTTCCGTGTCTGGGCGCATTATATAAGCGCCGTCAAAACCCTTTCCGTTGCCTGTCACCATAAGTAGCAATTTGTGCGAGATCATACTCCACAACACCAGTTACAGCTAATGTCGGAACCGAAGGCGCGAGCGAAATTTTCGTGGTAAAAAGTGAAGAAAGAAGTAAATAAAGCTAAATATTTGACGGTATTTATACCGAGAAGCAAGATAATCGGGAGAACCCGGAGGGTACAATACCAAACAGTAGGTCTTGAAGGCACGCCTAATTCTAGCCTCGTTACACTCTCCCCACTACTCGTTATAGAAAAAAGTGATGGACACTGGGTTTTGGGGCATATCTCCATGATGGAGCATTGTTTTGACACAAAACCAGATATGGGGCGGATTTACGGACTGGTGGAACATTTCTACCATATTGATGGGATCAATTTCTACTGATTTCCCATTAATAACCGCTCAAATCGCAAAATGGTATTTTCTAACTGACTCCAGGAATTTTTTATGGAAAATGTGAAAAGGTCAGATTGTAGTGCTCGTTGATGCAAATGAATCCACAAGTTAAACCATCATGAAATCTGCATCTGTTCATGAGCTATGAAGCCTAGCCATTTTTTCACTTTGGCCCTGTTTTGATGGGAAATCAATGCTTTTTGATAGCATCAATATGCTACAAGTCTTCCACCAGCCTAGTAGATCTCCCTCATATCCAGTTCCAACCACCAAAATATCCTTCCATCACAAATACACGTCCTCAAAATCCAGCGTCCATCACTTTTTTCCATAACGAGTAGATCGAACCCAGGGGTGCGATCTACAAGATAAGTAAAGTAACTGTCCGTGAGCAGAGCAAGGAAAGAGTGAGGTATAAAGAACTGTGCGAACAGTCCAAGAAACAAAGGAAGACGGACAAGGAAGAGCAGGGCTCAGCAAGGAAAGACGAGCGCGGAACGCGCTGATGCTGCGGTCCGAAAGGCAGTGTATCCGCGCGGTCTTCCAGCATTGTCTGGATGCGCGCCAGTGCGCCACGGTGGGTCCTTCCATTATGATGAACGCGCTCGTACGGGGACATGGCACCGCAGACGTCCATTGTGTTGGAGTAATTGAAGACTCGATGTGGCGACAGCGGCCAGAGGCGCGGTTGTGCGGTACGGAGTCATCAACGCGAGGGCGAGAGCGCAGACGATGATCGATAGGCATTGCTGGCTTGACATCGGCCGGCATCGAAGGGGTGTGGACTGAATGAAGACGAGGAAAGTGTTCCTCATCAGGAAAAACCTCCTTTGGGAATATGCCCATTTTCTCCCCAATTTCCGAGAAAAAAGGTCCAAACCGGCCAGATTAGTTAGGTTGGGACGTTTTCCTTTTTTTGCAACCTCGGCACTAAATTTCCCCCAAAACGAGCAAATTCTACCCAGTTTGGTGCCCGATTACCCAAGTTCCTCGCTGTTTTCCGTTACAATTTACCTGAATTCATTATACTGATTTAAATTTTGGTTTGTGGAATTGGGCAGAAACAGCGTGTATTGGAAGTAAAGATACAACAGCATACTCTAAAAGATGGCTACACGGTGCGCTTGGGAGACGGGTGAGTGCGAATGCGAACGCGCTGCGCTGCGTGTCTGGTGCGCTGCACCACTCAAGCTTGCGGACCATCTGCGCCGAATTGACGCGCCGCCGGTCTGCGCCCGCATTCCACTACACGAGGATGTAACAGTGGAAACACAAAGGGGTCGCAATGCCTGCCACTCGTTTGGCTCAGCACCGCGCGTTCTACGATCGCGGCATCCCAGTCGGATAACAGGCAGCTTCAAATCCGCAGCGTTGCAGCGGGCAACGTGTGGCGTGTGCCATATGGTGGCATACGCCGGACACAAAATGGAGGCGGGGGAAACGGAACGAAGAGGAAAGGAGTGAAAGGAGTGAGGTGCATACCTTGTCCAAACTACTAGCCTCCACTCCGGCTGATTGTTTGCAGACGTAGCACTCAGGACTTGGCGCGAGGCTGAATTAACAATTGAATTGGACAAGTAGAGATAGTCGTAAGTAAACTACGCACCTGTGATGTATGTAGGCGAAGGCAGGTGCGCGGCGAAGGCGCTGCTGGGGCTTGCGCAACGATGAGGCCCCTGCACACTCAGACTGATTGTCCCGTTGCGTAGCCTTCCTGAGGTGGACTTAAGGGACCCGGGGCTGAGTATCAGAAAGAAATCTGGAATAGAGGTAAATAATGTGCGTACCTCTGCTGGATTGAGATGTGCGCAGCAGCGAGTGGGGGTGAAGAGGGTGGGCACACAATTGAGGGGGCGAAGAAGGTGGACGCCGGGACATGAGTAGTGCGGGTGCAGTCGTATCCACCGATACGCGCGCACAATACGGCGGCAGCGGTGGGATGCAAAGGAAGGCAGTCAGCCTTTTAATAGCTTAGATGGATAGACTGTACACACATATGCCGGGTGACAACGACTTGGGGGACTGGCGTAGGTGAGCTGCAGGACGACCCAAGCGAGGGGAATGGGCACCTCGTGCTCAGCGTAGAGAGATGTCCATGTCCCGATCGGAATGGCCTCGAATGCGCTGGGGATCGGAGACTAAATCTACTCGCAGGAGCCATTCGGGGCCTTGAGTGGAAGCAGGGCTGAGGAGGTCGGCGGATCTAACCGCAGGATAATCCGTGTACGCGAGTCGACTGTGCCAACGAAAGTGGTCAACATGTTGTGGGTTGAGGAAAAGCAAAGGTGCTGAGGGAATAGGGAGCGAGGAGATGGTAGTGGAAGAACAAAGAAGACGACAGTAGCCGAATCAACAAACCTCCTGGATGTCCACGTGATGGTTTCATCGACTGATCCGATGGTTCGGATGAGTGGCCCGCTCGGCTAGGGACTTGTGCATTTTGAATTCGTCGTCTGAAGTCGTCAAGCAGCTCCCCGACAAGTCACATTTATGCTACAATATTTTAAATGCATGCATCTATCACCACACTGATGTCAGATTTCAGCTCTTCTCAGCTTTCACGTATGTCGCGTACTGTAGCCCCAAACTTCTTGGGATTCCAGGGAATTTCGACCCTTTTCCCCAAAATTTCCCCACTTTCGGCCAATCCGACCAAGATGGCCAAATTTTCAAGCGGGTTCCAAATTTCCTCCAAATTTCCGAAGGAGCTTTTTTCCTGATGCTGCCGCGAGCGGTACACCGTTATCAGTTTCCATATCTGAACGCGAGCGACGCAGCAAAGGCATGGACGTCGAGACGGTGCGATTCGGTGTCGACGTGGGCGCAGGCGATGCAGAGAATGCAACGGGAGATGGGGGCGCGACGGCGGGCGCAGCGGATGTGAACGCGGAGTAGTATCGACGCGCGGCAATCGAAGTAGCTGGTGTCGAACGAGATTGTGCATCATAGCCGATGGTCTTCTTACGCCGTGTGCGTCGTTCTGAGTAGCCAGCAAAGACGTTGGTGCCGGGAAAGCCGTCAGCTTCGATGCGCAAGTCGTTGTACCCGCATTGCGACCCGGACGTAGTTTGGAACTGGTTCAACATGTTTCGCCTTTCCCCTCGGGCAACGTTATTAATCTCGGCTTTGCGTCTCCCTCCTTGCTTCGGAATATCTGTAACGTGGAAGTCGACTCGCGCCTCGGGCTGGGCAGCGACCACTTACCGATAACGTACGAGCTACACGTGAAGGCGCCGCGAATTGAATCGTTCCGCTTCAATCCAAACAAAGTCCATGAACCTGGACAAGTTCCTCGCTGTCTTACGCCATGAGCTCGGCGAGATTGTTGAATTCAAATCCCGGCCTTCTCCGACGACTCTCGGCTCCGAATTTGTATTCAAGTGTGTTGCACCAAGAAAGCAGTTCATTTGTTAAATCTTTGGCTCTCTAGAAAGCGGATTACTTCGAATCGCTAAAATGTGCTCGACGAAAACTCATCACAAGCTTTTGGATCTAATATCCACTCACGACGTTCCAGACCTTTCGCGCCGGCTCTCCAATGCAACGAAACAGGGCTGGAGCACTACAAAGACCTACGGCATGGCTATCCTGGCCCTCGAAGGAAAATATGCTATACTGACTTCGAGAAACATCTACGAGCTTGGCGGTGGCGGTGCCCTCTATGCGCTGAACAAAATATCCGACATCATGGAGAACATTGAGATGTTATTCCGGGATGTCTCCCCGTTTGGTGAAGCCATGAATGGTCCACTTACGTCTATAAAATCCGACGGCGATGGGACTCGACGAGCAGCACTTTACAGTACCTTCTTGGATCCGATGATCCACTTTACCGTTTTTTGTCCGGATTTGCAGGCTTGAACATGTACACCGGAGAAAATGGTCTGACTATGGACTTCGACTACAAACATCTGTTCAAAAGTTTGTACCTTCATTTCATCGCTAAATTCTGGTATTCACACTTGATGCATGTAGGGCTTTGCAAATTGTTGTGTTCAAGGGAGGCAATCCTAATCAATGGCGTTGTGATCAACAAGAACCTGATTCCACTATACGCCGCAGAGCATGGATTGAAGGAGGAGCCACGCCGACCAAATACTAACATCTCCAAGTTGTTGTCTTCGAGCAGGAGCCGCAGAGTATTCGTTATCGCCGCGTGAAGGTTCTCTGAAGAGCTCGAGTCTGTGAATAGACGCCACCAGACACGAAAGAAGAAGACCCACTAGAGCGTACAACAGCCTGAAGATACTCTTCATTGACAACGGTCATCTCGTCTTCGAGAATTTGCAAACGAGTTGCCTGGAATCCATTTAGTTGGTTGGGATAGAGATATAATACAGTAACAGACATACCTGCTCCTCCTTCAAAGTGAATACTTCGCACAGTGTTGTTGTGTGTGCCTTCCTCTGTTCCTTAAGACATGTTGCGGCACTGTTCTCGTGCAGGGGCGCCTCTGGTGTCGGTCCAGTGCGAACCGCGGCTCTGTGCAGACACCGCCAACGCTAACGGAGCGTGTGAGCCGAATGAGAACACGGAGCGCAAATTCCCACAGAGCAGGGAAAACATATGTACACATCATGATTCTGGTAAAAAGTCGACTTTACAGTATAGTAAGGTTCCTTGGATAGTGATACATCCTTGGATATTCAATTTTTAAAAGCTCCCCAGCGTCCTCCCAGGTCGAAATTCTTGTATACAATACATTATATACTCCCACCCCGTCTTGTGAATTAATTTCAGGCGGGGAGTCCCCTTGGTGCTTGAAGGGGAGGTGATTTGGTATTACTCACTGCCTGATCGATTGTGCATTAATCCGGCCAATATTGGTCTGAACCTATTTTCCATATCAAAGTCCATGTCTTGGCTACAATCTTCCCTAAAAAGTCAGGCAATCCGGCCGAGATTGACGCGTCTAGGATTGATACAAGATAACGCACGCGAAGGGCGTGACACCTTTGCCACGTTGACACTGAGTATGACACGACCAATGTCTGACCATCATCCTTCCGCGTCCTTCCTCCTGGCACCGCGCCGCTGTCCGTGGCATCAGTGGAGCAGAGTTCCATGGTCTCCCGCGCTAAATCCGACCGTGTCACGGTCCAATGGACGAGAATGATGTGACATCACACTATCCAAAATTTTCGGTTCAGCCGGCATAGAGCCTAAGATCCTGCACAATCGTCTCCAACTCCGGCCTCGATTGATCCCAGCGAAGAACACCTGGCGGAAAGGTGGCAAAGTACTAACAGCAAGCGATAAGTAATTTTATTGATTACAAGCGGCTGCTCGGCCGCTTCGCGGCCTCGCATCCCCTTCCTTTCATGTGGACTGCATCTGTTTTAAGAATTGAATAGAGATGTATTGTGCCTGCAAATTCTAATGAAAATAAATTCAACGCATGGATCGAGAGTTCACGACGGCCCATTTTCTCGACGTGCCGAGGCTGTACATGTCAAGTGAGGTGGGATTTACGCGGCCGCAGCAGGCACGGCATGAGTGGGAACAGAGAGAACGACAGAAAAGGTTAGAGCTGATGGCGGAGTTTAAAAAGGCTTCGGACAGACACGCATAATTTTATAAAGAGGGTGACTTTCAAAAGTTGCATCACAGGTTGGTTACAACTGAGTGGGGGATTTCTGGTCTCACATGGATACATTGGAGATCCGAGGCAGATGCCATGTATGCAGTGTCCCCAAAACCTTAGAGCACATTGCCTTGGAATGTACTGCTGTAGAGCAGAAATTAATATGGAATTTATCTCAACAGCTTTGGTCAATGAAATATGACAGCTGGCCAAGGTTAAACTGGGGGCTCATTTTGGGCTGCAACCTGGTGCATTTCAAGTCAGAGAAAGGCCAAATGGTGAAAGAAAAGGGTAGACTATTTGTAATACTAGTTTCAGTTGCATGGCACCTGATATGCAATCTTCGAGTGGAACGAGTAATCACAGCACCCAATCGGGTATTTGCTGAACCAGAAATCCATAACCGGTGGTTGAAAACAATCAATGGAACTTTACAACGGGACCGACTCTTGACTGACAAAATCAGATTTGGCTCTCTGTCATTGAATAAGAAACTGGTCCTAAACACATGGAGTGGCCTACTTATGGATGAGGACTCACTGCCAGATGACTGGACACATGAGGAGGTTTTAGTGGGTATGCAACCCATAATTGATAAAATTGAGATAGGATAATTTTCAAGGGTTGGAGTCCCACACTGGTTGAACATTGTGCGTAACGGCATTTCCTCCTGAGCAATTTTCCCTGGCATAGACTGGCCTCAAATCCAGCAACACAAGCGGATGAGCTTGGAATGCTTCTGCAGACTAGGTTTCATTATCCCAAACGCTCCAAAAAAAAAAAAAAAAATTGGGAGTCACTGCCCGGATCTCTTGCTGAAACTCTGCTACACACTTGTTTCAGAGAGCCGGCGGGCTCCATAGGGACGAGAGAGTGCATACCTCGTGTTCCGAGATCAGCAAAGAACTCAATCGCAGCCTTATGAACATTTGAATAGGAATCTTTCACTGATTCCACAACTGAGGGAGTCACTGCCCGGATCTCTTGCTGAAACTCTGCGCCACACTTGTTTCAGAGAGCCGGCGGGCTCCATAGGGACGAGAGAGTGCATACCTCGTGTTCCGAGATCAGCAAAGAACTCAATCGCAGCCTTATGAACATTTGAATAGGAATCTTTCACTGATTCCACAACTGAGGGAGTCACTGCCCGGATCTCTTGCTGAAACTCTGCTACAGACCAGTTTCAGAGAGCCGGCGGGCTCCATGAAGACGAGAGAATGCATACCTCGTGTTCCGAGACCAGTCAGGCATTGAATCGCAGCCTGACGAACGACCGAATGGGAATCCTTCAGTGATTCCACAACTGAGGGAATACCTGCGCGGATCTCTTGCTGGAACTCCGCTACAAACCAATTTCAGAGAGCCGGCAGGCTCCATAGGGACGAGAGAATGCATACCTCGTGCTCCGAGACCAGCCAAGAGCTCAATCGCAGTCTGACGAACACCGGACTCGGAAGCCTTCAGTGATTCCACGACTGAGAGAATCGCTGCCCCGGATTTCTCGCTGAAACTCTGCTACAAACTAGTTTCAGAGGGCCGGCGGGCTCCATAGGGACTACCTTTTTGGGCGATTGTTCGGAATTGCCGACAATTTTCGGCCTAAAACCGCGATATTGGAGGCCAGTGACCCGTGACAAAAATTAAATAGGTTCAATTCAGCCAGCATTGTGACCTGTGACTGAACTTACGGTCGAAATGCTACAGTACTGTACAATTTCGTTCAAATCGACAGGGGGTGTGACGCGTGACCCATTTTACCTATTCGACATTTCGGCAGCCGCCGATTTTTTGCGTGACACCTCGAAAATTTCGGCATTTGAACCGGAAATTTTGCCTTTTTTGCTTTTTTTTTTTTTTTTTTAGGCAATTTGGGGCCTGTGTGACCACTTGGAGGTTCGACAGAGGCCCGAGTGATGCGTGACATCGACCGAAGTTCGTGATCGACAGGGGGGTGCGTGACGCGTGACTGCCGATTTGAACGAAATTGTACAGTAGTGCTTGTGTTCAGTTTCGACATCGAGTCAGTTGACCACCTGATGTGCGACTTCAACAACAGCCACGCCACCAAGTCAATCTTTCAATATCGATATCGACAGGGGGGTGTGTGATGCGTGACTGTCGATTTGAACAAAATACTACGGTATTGTGCAGGATCTGTGACCTCAAGAGATTTAGCTTCAAACGAAAGGCGAACTGCTATAAGTCGTTCGAGCGAGAATGTGGGACGCCAGCGAGTAAGTATAAGTACGTGTGTTGTTGGTGTTTCTTGCCAGTTAAATTTTCTGAAAATCAAAGATTGGCTTCCTTGAAAGCTCATGCCTCACTTGAACACTTTAACATTCCAAGTTCCTTCCCCGCATTCCATCCTTTTCTAGGGATTCCTAGGAATGCCTCGGGAGCATGTTGGAAAGGGGGAATATATTTTGAGTGGAGGAGAGGCAATGCCTCCCTTGCAGCGAGCGCTCTCGGGCCGAAACCCAAAGTCGGCGTGAAGCTGCAACTAAACAAGATAACTAGAAGGTAAGTACAGTGTCCGTCTGTGTAACTAGAGAGAGAAATGGGATGGTGGGTGGGAAAGACTAGTAGAAAGCGCTGCGCATCGCGCGGATCCAAATCGTACCAGTCACCGCGCGTACCCTGTGAAAGATCGTCTGAACCAGCGGATATTGTCACAGCTGCTGATTTGTGGACGATATTTGTGGACTTTCTATTGAGCTACAACATTAGCATTTGTGGACAATATTTGTTGATGAAGGAACCGGTAAGACGTCCACAAATGTGAACTCCGGATCCGGAATATGCATTCAAATCGGCTCTGCACGCGACCGAGCATTGTCACTTGACTCCCGATTCCGGCGGATCCGGGGGTTCTCCGTTCTCCGGTAAAACATCAAATGATTCATTCAAATTTGTATCCATCCATGCATTAAGATAGGAAGGCTGTACACCATAAGACAGAGTCCCCTCAGTATTTGGATCAAAATCGGAGAATAGAGCCTGCTGCTGCTGAATAGAATCAGCCGGGCCCATCGGTTCGAGCTCGCCGTAATCAAATTGCGCCGGCTTGACGCCGTCGTCATCGTTCCCGGTCTGCCAAGGCTATGAAGGTATGAGAAAGAGTGCAACACAACATCTGGACATACACTGCATTCCGGCGCCCCATAGCCGCACTTACGGCGAGCTCTTGCGAGCTGAGGGCAGCTGAAGGACTCTGCGCGCAATCGGGTCATTGAAGCCTGGCTGTGGAGCTGTCGTGATACTTGATTAGCATCATGGAATGATCCGCACAGCCAGAATTGACTATTTCTCAATAGAGAGGTTGCGCAAAGCCGCCTGCGGCGGTGCACTCTTTTGCATCCATACATCACCAGAATTGTTGATAGCACCCCCTGGGACCACTGGAGCAAAAAAAAAAAAGCTGCATTGAAAGAGATTGCGCGGCCAAAAGCCGCACCGACGGGCCGTTCGATAGCCATGCCCGAAGAAAGTATCGAAGCCCCAGTTAGGGGCTGATTCTCCACAAAGTGTGGGCTTGAGAGACTTGGCTTCCTGGATTTTGAGCTTGAGTTGAAGTTGAGTTGTTTGAAGGGCAAAAGTGCCGGGGAAACATTTCAAACTCCCAAGTTCATGCAAAAAATCCATTTTCAACAGTTCGACACCGGCGAAAATTTTGCTTGACCACCGGAAAATTTTCGACATCGGAACGAAAATTTTGTTTCACGTCGCTGGGGCGTTTTTCGGGGTGGGATCACGCAAAACGATTTCGACAGGCGGCGTCGTGACGCGTGACCGCCGAATTGAACGAAAAGTACAGTCGCACCCCACACTGGGCTGTTCGATTGCTCCCCGATTCCTGCCGAAACCGGCAAATGTAATGCACGGGTGTAGAGCTCCGACCCGTCCATTTTGAGAAACGGCCGTTTTGTAGCACCGGACGGGCCTACCCGTCCGTCGAACCCGTTACGAAATGTACATGGCTATCACTGCATTCAAGGCCCTCCTATACTCAGCCTCAGTCAAGGTCCCTAGCCAGAGCTACACAGACCACCTCTGTGTAGCTGACTACACAACCTCTGTCTAGTGTTGTATAGTTCTGTATAGGTCTGCATAGTTGTGGGTAGGTCAATCAAGGTGTGTGTAGGTGGCTCTAGGTCTGCATAGCCTCCTAGACAGACATGGTTTTAGGACAACAACCCTGTCTACTCCGTGATTAGAAATTCATGCAAGTAGCACCAGTATAGCTCAGTAGAGCTGAGCATAGGTACCCACACTCACTACACAGACCTACACAGAGTCTGCTTATGGTGCGCATCGGCTAAACACCACCAAACAGGAACAAAATCTATTGCACCTGGGGAAAGCCTCCCTACTTCTGATCCTCTGGCAAAAACACTCCGATTAGATAGTAGTTCAATCCCCCAAGAGGGATTTTCCATTGGATCAAAACTGACAATAAATATATTTTTCTCAAGGCAATTTGAGACATCACTGATCGCATCAATTAATCAGTCACGTGTACTTACGAACCAGCCCTATTCCACCCATCCATTATCCAAGAACTGTCTCAAATGCCTCCGCTTTTGAGCCCATTCAACTTCTTTACCCTGAGAGCATTTTTTGTGACCCACACAGAGGTGAGGACCTGCAGAAAAGGTGGTAAATTTTTTGAAATTTTTTGCTGGCTCGATTTGAGACATCAATGATGGCATCATTGATCGTTCCAGTTTGGTGGTGTTTAACCGATGTGCACCATAGGTGACCTACACACAGCTGGACAGGTTCCTGGACAGGGCCTTTGTACGCAGCTACACTCACCTGTACAGACCTACACACACACCTCAACTCACTGAGCCTAGGAGGCCCTTGAACGCAGTGTATCCAAAGGCTGTCCGAGGGCTGTAGACAAGGCTGTATAGCAACCCTGTAAACATATGAATTATGTCACCATATTACCGTATAATTTCATTCAATTCACGACGAACCCGGAATTTTTGGAGACCAAGAAAACCTGATAAATGGAGAAAGAATTATTCCGCAATAAAAAAAGTTCGAGCGTGACGCTTGACTGTCGAATTGAACGAAATTATACGGTACTCGTACCGTTATAAAAGTAACACTGTAAAGGGCCGTGGCGCAGAATGCGAAAGGTGTGCGGGAACCGGGTTGTATATGCACTGACACCATGCTGTAGACTTGGTTGGAACACCATCAATAGCTGTGCATACGTAGCCGTACGTGTTGAAATAACGGTGTACACGTCCGTTACTCGGGAAGAGTAGCAGAAGACCCTGGCAAACGCGCAGGGGATTTTTGGAAACAGCACATATACTCGTATAAGTTCGGGTCCGCTGGTAGTACAGCACAAAGCAGCAATTTTGTTTTTGTTACATCCTCTAAATCTCGGGATTTCTTGGTAGCAGCGCTGCAACTGTCCCAACAACGGTCCCAACGTAAGTTTTTTTTCCTTATTTGATCAATCGAATCCTTTCTTATCTACTTGCTTAGACCTTAGGACCGCTGCGTCAACACGTCGTCACACGCACCGCTACAGCCCCGGCGGTCCTCCCCCATAGCCCTGCAGATCTCGTCCCCAGTCTGCCTAATGGACTGCGTCGGATATCGGACCTACTTCCCCGTCCAGCACTGCGCCTCTCTCCCGCAAAAGAGTTACGACCTCCGTGTGGCCCTCCTCCCCCGCGAATCTCAACGCGAGATTCCCCTGTGTGCTCACGTCGGCGCCGCTGTCGAGCAAAAGGCGCACGATATCGGTGTGGCCAGACAATGATGCGGCTTCCAGCGGACAGAGTGTGCGTGTGTCTCGCAGGTTCACATTCGCCCCCCCTTTGAGTAAGAGTTGCACCATCTCGATGTTACCGTAGAACGAGGCCGACACCAACGGAACATCGTGATCAGGTAGGTTGACATTGACGCCGTACTCGAGCAGCAGGCGCAGGGAGTCGGTGCGGCCCCATAATACCACAGAAGGCAACACGCTACTAAGTAACTCTGCTTTAGAATGTGGATTGGCATCAAAACCCGCGTCAAGTAGGAGACGCATGGTTTCCGTATGGCCTTCCCTGGAAGCATTCTCTAATGCCCTGGTATTGACGGTGGCGCCGCTGTGGAGCAAGAGGCGCACAATGTTGATTCTGCCTTCTCTCGATGCTGCTTCCAGCGGAGTGCCTTTATATTTATCCCGCCGGCTGATATCCGCCCCCTTTCCGAGTAAGAGTTCCACCATCTCGATATCACCCGCATGCGATGCCCCCGCCAAAGCAGCCCTGTCACCTGGTAGGCTCACAGTGGCTCCGCGCACTAGTAGCAGGCGCACAATGTCGATGTGGCCCCGCTCAGACGCAAACGCCAATGCGTCGGGCTCGCCAGAGGCACCATTTTCGAGCAGAAGGCGCACGACCTGGATGTGGCCATATGCTGATGCCGAGTCCAATGCGCTTTTTGCATTCCGTAATACGCTGTCATGCCTTGCATTCCGTAGGTTTATCTCGGCACCTTGAGCAAGCAGGATCTGTACAATATCTGCATGACCCTCGCTTGCGGCGATCATCAACGCGGTAGATCCCCCTGGATCAACCCAGTTAGGGTTGTGGTGGTTTGCGAGTAAGCCTGCGACGCCTTCAATGTATCCTTCCTGGCAACAAAAATGTAGTGGGGATGTCGCCAGGGAATGCGATAGCGGTCGATAGAGCTGAGCGAATGCACGCCACTGTGGACTCGCGTCTTCGAGTAGCCGCATTGCTGCATCGAACAGGACACTTCGATCATGGCATTGCAATAGGTGGTGACACCAATAATCTGCTGCATAACTTCCCAATGGATGGCTCCGAGCCTCCGGGGGATGAGTTTCAAAGTAGAGGAGATAGCTGATGCATGTTTGGGCAATGAAGGAATGTGAGAGGTTCTCGCTGCCAAGGTCCCGGCTGAATTTGGAGATGACGTGCTTGTCTCGAAGGTAATCCTGCACCGATGCATGAGCCAGTGTCACCGCTATTATACCAGGGACGGGAGTAGAAGTGAGGACCATTCCGTCCAACCAATCGAGAATTGCGTCGCTGTTGCCCTCCTGTCGATCCGGCATATAAGTGTATTGCGCCGGGTCGGAAAAATCGAAGGAAATTGCGTCCGCCAGCTGTTTAAGAGTGACTGGTCGGGTGGAGAACAGTATCCACCTGAGGGCTGCTTCCACATAGTCCCAGTGACAGTCCTCAATTGCGTCCAAGAAACGATCGTAGATTCCAAACAGGGTACAGTATAGTAGGGTTCCTTGGATACCAACTTTGAGTTTTGCTTTGTAGTGCTCGCAAATAGACACCAAGAATTCTGAATTTAATCGAGTGAATACTAGAACGTATAATGACTTGTGCTACAGTAGATTTGGAGCCAGAAACGCACTAAGATGTGGCGGGAAAAATGAAATATGGTGGGTGACAGAAATGTGACATGTACGGTTCCTTGGATAATTGATGGCCATACATCACCTTGTCTTCCTCTTGCAATCTACCACTGTTTGTCTTCGGTTTTTGTGCATATTAGCCCGGAAGCCAATCTATTCCTCCTGGGGTAAAATTCAGGCAACTGGGAACACCGTGAACTGGAGAGATGGACAGATACTGTGACATGGCCATGACAGATTTGTCACACTTCTCGCTTGGGAAGGCTTGCAAAAATTCTGGAAGCACCGTTTGTGCTCTGGATGCCTCACTCTTTTGGACATTATTGTAGCAAAGATGGTCGTATATCATAATAAAAATAGTCTGAGCCAAAAAGTGTCCAAATGAGTGTATAAAGGACGAAAAGAATAGTGGATCAATGCTGTGATCAAAGACTGATGCACCTCGAAACACTTCCCATCCCACCCTCAGTACAACTACAGGCTTGAAATTTTTTCAGAAGATGTCGGAAGCATATATTGTCTCATATCTCAACGGGATTCAGACAAAAATGGGTGCATCTCATTTAAAAAAGAAGTATCCAAGGAACCCTCCCTATCCAAGGAGCCCTACTATACTGTATGTGGAAGATTTTTTAGTTTGTCTTCCAATTGATCTTTCCATTTACAGCGCGCAAGTTCGATGAGGAGACATGCAGCCAAGCGGAACCTAGTCGATGCGGGGGGGGACTCATCAGAAACATTGGGTGAAGGAGGATGAACGGGCTTACATGCCATTGCTTCTAAGCGCTACCAGCTCCGTGACGTTATCGACCTGCGACCGCCAAATCTTCAACCTGGAATTCGACCGTATTTCATCGGCAAACAAATGCTTTGATGTCCTTTTGCGTCACATCGAAATCAAGAACGATCCGGGGTATGCCATTGAAGGCCTTTGTGAATGTCTGGCGGGTTTGACTCGTCAGGAAGAGGTGCAACGGGGTTTCGGAGCACTGCCGAAGCGTCGAAATGACAGCTCTTTGCGGATGGCAATGCTAAGCTATTGGCGGACGGGGAGAAGTACCGTCCGACTCCTGCTGTCGCATTCTTCTATTTCGACTTCAGGAATAAGGACAGCCAAAGCGTCGAAATTGCTCTTCGACGGATTGTTCTCCAGCTTTCTGCGCACTCTCCGAACCCTAATAGGATTCTCGACGAGGAATACAAATCGTCGAGCGGCCAGAAGCTGCCGAGCTACAAGGATCTCCACAGGATTGTTCAAAGGCTGCTACGAGAGCTCGGCCGTACTTATATCGTCCTCGATGCACTTGATGAGTGCGATGATTTCGACCAGGCCGTGAATTCGATTACTGCAGAACTGTCGATTACATCTTGTCAGACGGTAAAACGGGGTAATAACAATCCAACAATCACCTGAGTACGCTTTTTCCCGCTCCCGCTACCATGAATCAGATTACACGATGTGTCTCACGATGGGAACTTACAAGGACCCTCGATCCACAGAGTTCCGGCGTGATCTTGCCATTCAATGAACTTGTCACCCTCGAGGAACCAGCGGCCGGTTCCTTCCTTCCGAAGGGATTCTGTGTCGTGTTGTTTTCTTGACATAGTCGGTGGGGCCTCCAACCATTTCTCAAGCTTTTCCACGGCACTGAATTTTCTGTCAGCGGGCACGATGGGTAAAATCGACAGAGATATGCAACTGACAACCGTAGCATGAATCTCGGCCAGTGCTTGGGTGTTTGCGTTCTGGTTTAAGGCAAGGTCTACCAAACGGTGATCCTGCCAAAGGCGTAAGTGCCGAGACATTTCCGATGTGTCTTAATCATACACTCACCCTAAACCTCGTGCCGAATTGATCCAGCTCTTTATTAATCTTATCCATGTCGCCTCCTAGCTGGTTACGGGCCAGCCAACGAACAACCTTTCCCTTTTCACCATACACCGCGACGAACTCGGAAGCCCGTTTAATTAATCTGGTGTGTGGATGGAATGAGACTCTTCGCCAAACATGCAAAGGACTCACCCCGCAAATTTCTCAAGATCTTGCTTGAGACGCTTAATAAGATCGGTCTGACTTTCTGGCTCGATCCGCAACGCGGTAGCACAGATATCACCGGTGACATCGGCAATGTGGGGCTGCAAGGGCGTCCCGCTTCTCATTTGCATCCTTCACTTCCTGGTAGGATGGCAACAAATTAGGTAGGCCCCAGGAACCAAACCCTCACGATCGAAACGTACTTTGTATGCGGCCAGCATCTTGGACAGAAGCTCAGCAGCAGGCCCGACAAACGGTGCTGCTTGGACAATAGCTGTAACCTGCTTCGCGAGATCCAGGGAAAGCTCGAGGTTGTCGATCAGGGACTTCCGCCGTGCTCGCGAATATTTGGGAGCGATAGGTTCGGCCGGTGTAGTACTCGCTAATGGTGTGGAAGATGAAGCCCGAGGAGCGCATCCTTTGCGGCGAAACCATTTGTTGAGGTGCTCCTTCAAGTCGGGGTCTGGCATTGAGATGAGGGACGGAGGTGCGTCGACGACGTGTGCAAGGCGTGTCCACGTATGTGGCGCAAGCGTGACAGCTTCGGAGAGCGGTGGCAGCTTCAATGATGATCGAAGCTGAAGCTGATGGGATTAAGATTTGGGACGGGCGCAAGGGGCTACCGATTCCCGAAAAATGTGCCTTACGTCGAAATTCTTTGCTCAGAGAGGCGAGGGGCAACCCCGCCATGCCAAGGGTGATCGCAAATCGGTCGCAAGACCGATTAAAACCGAAGATGCCGGCCGGCGAAACCCTCGGCAATCTGCGGCCATTTCCGGCCATTTGAAACCCTTGAAATGACCGATTTTCACGTGACGGGCATCAACGGGGTAGACCTCCACGAAAAATCGGTCATTTCAAGGGTTTCAAATGGCCAGAAATGGCCTCAGATTGCCGAGGGTTTTGGGGGCCGGCATGATCGGTTTTAATCGGTCTTGCGACCGATTTACGATCACCCTCGGAATGGCGGGTTGCCAATCACGAAAAATCGGTCATTTCAAGGGTTTCAAATGGCCAGAAATGGCCTCAGATTGCCGAGGGTTTTGGGGGCCGGCATGATCGGTTTTAATCGGTCTTGCGACCGATTTACGATCACCCTCGGAATGGCGGGGTTGCCAATCACCCTCTTTATAAAATTACGCGTGTCCGTCTGAAGCTTTTTAAACTCCGCTGATCCCTGCAAGTACCCGCTTTGATTTTTACCTGCCAGGCTTGATCTGCACCTGCCGCACGGTGTGCTTCAATCATTCCGTACTAATGCCGCCCTGCGCCGTTCACGGCAGCTTGCCGTCACCATTCGAATAACCTGACAGCAATCTGACAGGCACTGCCCTGGCGCCACGATGACGTGTGAACTTCGTCCTTCTCTCCCACCCGCAAGGCAAACAAAGGGCTTGCTTCCCACTGATTTAAACTGGCCAGTCTTTTACTGGCATATTGATGTCGGCGCCGTGTTCGAGAAGTAGTCTGACAATATGTGCTCGCCCGTGGCAGGATCCTGCCTGCAGGGTGCTCCCGTACGAACCGCCCTGTGCATTGACATCGGCACCATGCTCAAGAAGCAGTCTGACAATGTCTTCATGCCCTGGGCTGGATGCTTGCTGCAAAGCGCTGCCGTAGAGTCCACCTTGCGTATTGACTTCGGCGCCGTGTTCGAGAAGTAGTGTGACAATATGTGCTCGCCCGTGGCTGGATGCTGCCTGCAGCGCGCTCCCGTACGAACCGCCCTGTGCATTGACATCGGCACCGTGCTCAAGAAGCAGTGCGGTAAAGTAACCGGAATTTCAGCAGTTATTCAGCCATGGGAGCCAGGGACCAAGAAAATGTGTCTTATCAAGAATGGATTATCAGTTTACCCTCAATTTCATGTCTTCAAAGCCATTCGTACTCAAGGTTTAGGCTTCACACACACATTACAGTAGCAATTTTTTTAAAATAGCCATATTTGTATCCTGGCATTTGTTCCGAGGATATCACCCAGGGTTTTAAGACCTTAGAAAATAGCCCCAAGTCTGTTGGAACACGCACAACAAGTTTCACGGCCAGAGAAACATCCGACGCTTCCATATAAATAAATTGAAGGTGACACAAATCTGACACCTGAGCAGAAAATGTTTTAAAACCACCATTTTTGATGCCAGGGAGACACGATCCATAGTTTTTTCCTGTCAAATATCGTGATTGGGGCTCTTCTACAACGTTTAAATGAAATGTCCACAATTCCGGTTACTTTACGGCACTACGAGTATATCCTATGCTTGAAATTATACAAGAAGCCGGTTGTGACTCGGTTCTATCTAATCTGTCTTCCAGCCAAGTTCATACGAGGTACGCGACAAAGGTAGGTCCTGGTTTTAACAAAAAAAAAAAAGAAAGGTCCCTGTCTACTTCTTAAGTATGTCCCTTGTTCCACTGATACGCCCTTTAGTGTTAATCACCCCTTTATTAAAATTACGCGTGTCTGTCTGTCTGAAGCCATTTCAAACTCCGCCATCTGTCAATCTTTGCACTAGCCTTATATTGACAAGCGGTCGCCGGCGCTTCGCGCCGGCTCCCACTTGCTGCATGTAACTAAAATAAGAATGTTGATCCGAGCTGCCAGAATGATAGATTAAAAGCGGAGTTTAAAAAGCTTCAGACAGACAGAATGGCTTAATTTTATAACAAGAGGCTGGTCGGCCGCTTCGCGGCCTCCCAACCTCTTTTGTGAGATTATTTCCCATCTGTTTGCAAAGGGTCATGATTTCATGCGTGACTGACTTCAGTTGAGTGGAATTGAATTGATAAGTGCTCGGGGAATTGCAGAGCGGTCTGTTTTAAAGGCTGCAGTCAAGTTCAGAATTTTATCCCCCGCCTATCCTTCAAAGCAAGGGCGGAATTGATGAGGTTGCAAGAAGTTCAAGTCACTGGTGCCTGGCGCTTAAATTAGCGCCTCGGAAACTATAACGTGAGCAAAAAAAAACAGAATTTGGCATTGTGTACACTTTATAGGCGCGCCCGCGCTTGAAGTTGATCATGGGGCCAAAAGCCCCGAGAAAGTGCCGTTTATTGAGCGCTTCCAAAGGTCTGGACCCAGCGCTTCCAAAGCCTTGGGCCTGATCTCCCAAAAGCGGAGTTTAAAAGGCTTCAGACAGACATGGATAATTTTATAAAGAGGGAGAAGAGGAAGATTATCAGCTGATCTTGCAGACCGGCCCGTTTCCGACCGGCCCGTTCTCCGCATCGATCAATAATCAACACGTGGTCCCAACTGCCACGTGACCGTCGCGTCGCGTCTTTTTTCTGCTGTCGCCGAGGTCAATTGGGCTGTGATCTCGAAACCAAAGCACCCACCAGAAACACAAAAAATCATGTTCCTTCATCTTTCCTACTTCAATGATCAGATGCTGTTCATCTCTCTCCTTATAAAATTGTGGGTGTGCTCCACTCATCAATTCTTAATCAATTCTGACACCTTATGAGTTTCAATTTCATCAATTCTGCCCTTAATTGAAGGATGTGTGCCGGGAAGAAAATTCTGAACATGACTGCGACCCGACAATTATATTTTCTCCGAAATGTATGAATTTACTTGCATTTCTATTTCATCAATTCCGCTGCTTTGAAGGATGGGCTGGGTAGAAAATTCTAAACTTGACTGCAACCTAACAAAGACTACAAGATTCATATACTTATTGTCTTGCTAGAATTCGGTCCACAGTCAGAGCTGCAGAATACAAATTGCAATACATGTACCGCCGGTGGTTTTGGCAAAAATTAATTGCCAGCAGTGTTTGGGTTGTTAGCCAAACCACTTCAATTAGAATTTTGCTGAATTTTTCATGAATTTCATGAAGTTTTCGATAGTTTAGTCCGTACTTTACTTGCATCATTGCCTCACACAAAAAAAAAAATCAGTGTTTTCTGAAAAAATCGACTATGGGATATAGCAAAATTTAAAACCTATTCTCCCTCTTTATAAGATTGAGCTTTCTGTCCGTCTGAAGCTGGATCCCCATATGGTTATATTGCACAGCTGACATCCGTTATCCCTCAACCGGCATGAATAATTGTTATATTAAGCCCCGCTTAATTCCGAGGCATGCCATTATTGCTAACTGAAAGTTGTTATCTCACATTTTGTCAAGACACGACCTACATAAGATTAAGTAGAGCCCAGTCAAGCTGAGTTGAATTTTTCTAAATGCATGCTCAACTTCAATAAAACTAGCAAGGCCGACGCAAGCAAGTGAGAGCCGGCGCGAAGCGCCGGCGACCGCTTGTATCATCTAAAGAATTTGTCCGCGACCTCAAAAACGTCGAAATTGTACACGAATCATAGGAAACGTCGCAATTAGGAGTAAACTTGAGTATGTTATATTAAATATATAATCAGGAGTTCTGAGGAAGCCATCCCCTGAGAATCTGCAGCGCAAATCGAATGAGCCTAATAACGGAGGAAACGGTGGAGATTTGAGACCGCAGTAGCTGTTCTACTGACCGCCGATCGAAAGTGATGACCTACCATCAATTTTCTGTGCCAAGAAGCCACATTTAGAGGTCAGAACAAAAACCCAAAGTGGCAGTCCACTAGGCATTCATAACGCGAACAGATTAAGTTCATGACCAAAGAGAAAGGCAAAGAATTGAGGCCTCTCGCTATCGGCGCCGACCTCTCCTCGCAAAGCCCATCGACATGTTGTAAATGATTGCCCGGATGCAGTGCAAGGACAGTACTACCTCCAGAGGTCTGCGTGTGGCCCAGGCCAAAATATACGAGGTTGCCGAACATGGGACTCCATACTGGCATCGAAATTCTGAAAACGCAGAAAGTTTCTAATTGTGCAGGGCTACAACACAATCCAGTCGCAATCAGGAAAGCGGTTTCCAGCGATTTATTATGAACTTTGGACTGAATGTCTGTTCGCACCCTCTCCTCCCACAGCCATTTTCAAAAGTTTGTGCTGGTTTTACGAAACGGTGGTGCTCGGTTTGTGCTTACCATTGTTTGACTCAACGATGACGACTGGTTCCGTGTTGTAAATCCAACTGGTTCTCTTCGTAGCAGTCACCAAAGTCAAAACTGCCGGGTCAGATCCGGTCAACCCGGATTAGACGGTTGCTACCCCACCCCGGCCTCTACCTTACGATAATGCGAATAGACTCCGATTACTTGCAAGATTCACAGTGAATTACCGGAACGAACTCCATTTCAAGTGCTTGGTGGATTGGTTCAGTCAGTGTTGACAATATGAGAGAAGTGGAAGAAATGAGAAAAATGGGATACTGAAGCGGGAGAAATGGGAGAAATGAGAGAAACGCCAAACATTGTCGAAACACCTACAGTGGCGGCGAAAAAGAATGAACGCGGCCGTTTGAGCGCATTTCTGCACATAATGACTCCGAATAAATCTAGACATGCTCCATGTCAGGTCCTATTTGGGTGAATAATCCGAGTGTTTCGAACACCTTGCAGATCACTCTACCAGATCTCATGTACGCTTGTGTGAAGCATCTGCGATCAATGTATCAATGTGGGACCAGAAATCACCCAGTAGTAATTGTTCTGGTAATCGTTCGAGTGAATGGTGGACTCATCATGACCAATGCAGATGTGCTCAAGCTCGTCGTCGCTGAGCTCCAGCAGAACTTCGGTCATACCAGGCTCTGCATATTTGGGCCGGAATGGATCAGCTGCTTCGAGCTCAGCCAGGTATTCTTTGCGTCGCTTTTTCACGTCCTTGCGCTCGTGCCCGTCCCAATAAACACCCTTCTGGTGCGTCTTGCGGCGGTAATCCAACTTCCAGAGCCATCGCTGGCACTGTCGGACAGATATTGCAGTTTTTTGAGCAAAGGAGGAAGTAATGTTGTGTTGACGTGCTGCTGCGATAATTTTGGGTTCACCTGATAAATTACTTTAGTTGCATGCAGCTGAGCATTCAATTTGACTCACCGTCCCGACCGCAAGCGTCCGAAGCCAGCGTTGGACACCCATGTAAAAGCCTTCATCATCGAGAAGACCGTTGTGCTTCTCCCGCTGGCCATGGCGACTTCGTTTAAGCCCACCATTAGCTTCAAAAAATCGAGCCTGTGCACAAATAACGCGTTGGAAGGCTGGACCACGCCCATGATTCTTTGCGACACGCAACGCGGCGCGCAGTCGCCCCATTCGGGGCATTCGTCGGTAGAAATCGACCAGCGCAGCAAAAAGCATGGTGTTGCGAAAGTTCTTGATCTTCCGAGCCTTTTGAGGCCATCGGCAGCGAGAGACCCGAGTTCTGCGGGATCCAGAGGTGCCGCGTCATCCAAAACTGTTTCCACCCACTCAGCGATCTCATCAGCAACAGTGATGGCATCCACTGCGGCATCTCCCTGCGCTGCACGAGCCTCTGACTCTGTCACCTCCGGAGGAGTGTCGTGTTCATCCTCGAGTTCTGTTCAATACCGGATGCGGCATCGGACTCGGATGATTCCTCCGCCTCTTCCCGTAGATGCTCAGCTTCAGCTGAGCCCGAAACAGACGGGTTCCGCGTATCAGGCTTGTGGCGTTTGGAAGCAGAGACCATGGGAGAGATCTCGATCTCATCTGAGGAGACAGATATGGCCCGAGGACGCTTCTGGAACAGAGATGCAATTGTGGGCTGTTTTTTGTTGTCTTCAGGCTGAGGTTTCTTTTTTGGTTTCAGTGCATCCATTTGACGCTGATATTCTACTTCAGAAATTCTGAGCAAGCCCTTGGTGTAATCCGACGTGAGTTTCTTTCGTTGGTCCTGTGCAGTGCGCGCCGCCATCCCTCCCACGGAATATTTTCCGCGCTTTTTGCCTTGAGATTCAAATTTTAGAGTTCTGCTGAGAGATTGATCAGGTATGACTGCAACGCCCGTCTGCTTATCCATCGGACCTGCAAAACGCTGCTCTGCGCCCCGCATCTCCGCTCTCCGGTGCTCAGCTTCTGCCTTCTCCCTATTAGCTACACGCTGCGCCAATCTCTCGTCATATGTCATGGGAGTGGGAGCTTGTGTCATTGCTCTAGATAGTCGACATCCTCGGGGTCCGACTCAATATTGATGTCTTCCCATGGCATGGTCTCATTGTCCGAGGCGGTGTCTGTGATTGGAGTCGTTGTGTTGCTGCAGAAGGCCCCGGAGGCGTCACGCTGGGCGTGGAATGCCGGCTTGCGGCCTTTGGGCATGCTGGGGTGCGCGGCGGGAAGGGCGGTGCACCGCCACCGGTCGATTGAAGTAGGTATCGTTTCGTTTTTTTCTGTGCATACGGGCATGGAATTGCTCAATGTTGATGCCACAATTTTGTTTGAAGCAATTCGGCCCACAAATGAGCTCAGACGGTGATGTCCATTTCTTTTTTCCGCCACTGTACATGTGGTCGTACGAACATCCGTAATTGGGGGATCATCAGGCTCTGGTTGGTGAATTTTTGATAGAGATGCATACACTGCTCAGGATTTATTTTTAAAGTTCCTTCAATACAAGACTCTGGCCGAAGACCTGACTATGTTGGTTCAATATCTATTTTTTTATATCTGTGCAGAGGTTCAGGTACGCAACTTCTCAACCGGTCGGTTCACGTGGTGAACTCACTGTGTACATCGTCGGTACTGCACCGCGGTGGGCTGCAGAAAACCAGGCAGAAAAAAGTTTACTTAAAGTTCCCCGGTTCGTTCATGTTCGAACCTCTTCAGAACCCGAACCGAACCCATCGTGAACTAGACCGGTTGGAGGTTCGGAAAATTTCGGCGAACCGAACCGCGGTCGGGTTCGGGGTTCGTACTTTTTGAGCAACAAACCGGACCGGACCGGACCCCAACAACGCTAGTTACTCTACGGCGGATCCTCGTTTCAAAGATTTCTTTGACGGATCGGATACCATGGAAGCTCTTGCCAATCTTTTGCTCAAAATGCATTCTAGCATGCCCAAAACATGTCCCAGTGACCTAATATTTTGGGAGGGACAACATCTATACCTTAGTAAACATGTGACAGAGCCAGAGTTTTATGAAATTGCTGCATAAATGTAATCCTTTCAATATCTCTGAGTGTCAAAATCACCAAATGTATCCAATGGAGCTGGAGGTACTGTAACTAAATTATCCCTACTTTTGGCTCTGTCACATGCTTTCCTAGGTATACAAGTTATCCCTCCCCAAATCCTAGGTCGCTGGGACATGTTGTGGGCATGCTATAATGCATTCGGCCCCAAAACAGCCTGAACACACAAATTATCTAATACATAATATTTTCACAAATTTCTCTCTGTCCCTAATTCCGTATGGATTCAGAGTCGAGGCAAACATACTGCTGACAAATCCCAACGACTCAACTCGGGCACGCACCGCACGCGCTCAGAATTTGCAAAGCGGTGCGGTGCGTCGCGTTTGTACGTTCATTACCTGCCGATATAGGCGCGCGAACTCGGTCACAAAGCCGCGCAGACTCGAAGATCGTGCCCCGGGACCTGACCTGCACGAAGCAAAGTGAGCCCTGCACACTTAAAGGTGATGTGAAACCAACTTGCCTCAACAATGTATCGGACACGATGCAGCATATTCTTGGGGGATCTGCACAAAACAGGGAGTTGGAACGCATCGCGGGATGGCGGGTGAGCTGATAAGAGTGCACTCACCTTGCTTCAAAGGTAGTGAACACTTGGCAAGAACTCGGGTGGTTAAACTGGTATTGAACACTGGAAGATTCTGAATGTCAAAAACGTAAGTGATTGTGAAAGGGACAATTGTACCAAACTCTGAGATGCTGAACACTTTGTCAATATTTGTGGAACGGGATGGAATATCTAGATTGTTGTCAGTTGGGCAGCCTATCTCAAAAGAAATCAAACTTAGAATGAAGTAGGACATACGAGGAAAGATTAACATACCTGATGCAAGAACTAGTATGTATACTCAGGTCCAACACTACCGAGTAAATGTCAACGATTTGAAGGATGAGAGGATGGGATGTATAGTTTACTTACCTGGTGATCCTTGCAGCAAGTATTGCAGTCTGTAAGTAACGACACTATGAATCGAATGGATGACAATATCGAATCCGAAGACATACCTCAGTGAATTGAAGTCAGTTCAGATCGAAGGATCTAGTGAATGCAACACACCTCGTTCTATACAGGGATGGTTTGGGCTTTGAGAGTGAAGGAAAATCAATCTCAGAGAGTTCAGGTCGGTAAATGAAGATGGGGAGCGCACCTGGGACATGTTGCACGCAGACTGCTGAATTTGGCTTGCAGGGCTTGCAGAGCGTCATTAGATTGCGTAATTTCTTTGGTCTTGTTTCTCAACAGCTTTCCTTCTCCTCTCTGCACTTTCTTATCGATGTCAACTCCGTAAATTTCTCTGTCCCTGACTCTCTGGTTGCTCTATGGGTTTGCTTTCCACATGTCTAGTGTCCAATTACTCTCGTCGCTGTCTTTTGTGCTGTCATTTTTGACTCTTTATCAATCACACACACACTCTCTCTCTGTTTCTCTTGCTGCCAAGTCTCCATGGATGCTGTATGGGTCTTCACTGCGGTTTTCCCTTTCACCTTCTGTTGCCTTCCCAAAGACTAGTCGCATGCATTTATCCTTTTACCATACAATCTTATTTGCACTCGCATCGCTCATTTGTGCCTGTCTCGGGCTCCACATCGTCGTTCCCCTCACGCGAGCGTTGCTCTTAGAGCTTCTGCTCCGTGTGGGCTGTTTCGGGTCAGCTCCTCATTGGAGTCCCGAGGATCCACTGCGTACCGGGATTGGCATCCGCTCCTCCATCCCGTCCGATTCGCCACACCGCTTCCCCTCAGCGCGTTGTCGTCTCAGCGAATCGGCCGCAGAGTGGCCCAATCCCTCCGCACACCCACGCCTCTATTTCCTCCTTAAATACTATTTCTTTCCTTCTCCTTCACGGCGGCCGAAGGCCGCCTCATATATCATCACACATCACAGACGCGGGACATCTCGCCAGCTCCCTTATCGCCGCATTTTCTAGGTGAATTGGATTCTTCAGTCTATCGATCCGTTTGGGGTTCTTTCCTACAGGAAAATTCCAGAGAGGTGCCCGTGGGAGGCACCTGGAGGTGTGAAAGTGTCTGCGCTGGCCACAGAATGCAGAGGGACTGAGTGTAACAACCGTTTCTGATCGGGATTTTCGGATCTGGGTCAAACTGCCAAACTGGGCAAATAAGTGACGGCGCCATGTAACACAACGACCCAGCCAAAAATCTTGAAAATATTTGTGCATAGGCTTTTGGGTCTATAGTGTACCCTGATGCAGCCTTAGGATGTAATTCGCATTTGTGGTTGTATCACACGGGGTAGACTTTTTTTTTTCGGATCCGGATTTTGGCACTGTATGTAGGACACAACAAATTTCCTGAGCATCTGGCGGTCAATCCGCACTTTTATTAATTTCCTAGTTTTTTCACCGTTTCCATGCTTTTGGGGCCTTTGGGCAGATTCGTAGAAATTTCAGACTACATTGACTGCATTATTTCATTGACTCCTTCCGTTCGCACCCACGCCGTCGATTTGATTCGCCTCATAAAAGATCCGTACAACATTTTGAAACGCGTGACCTTGACGGCGGGGTGAGCCGGGGCCAAAGCTGAATTTGTTGCCCTACGGATTGATTTCAATTCAGCGCAGTCCCAGAGCCGTCCTCTGGGCCAGTCTTGAATTTTCATAGCTCACTCAGGGCATTTACACGGGCCCAAACAAGGTTCTCATCAACCAGCACGGTCACAGGCTCGGGAAAAAAAACACTCGGACGCGTAATCTGATATTACACGAGGCCCCAAAACGTGACTTGGTATGGGGATGTTTTTCTGCGGTCTGAATGCGGGGTGGTAGCCAGCACGATTCTGAGCAAAACTGTCTCTTCGGTTTTGCTCTTGCTGCTCTGGGTGTTAAGCCACATGCCCAGAGGATCTTCATTCTCTGTGCTCACTGATAAGACCGTCTTCAGGCCTGTCCGCGGCCTCAACGTGACCTGGCATGGAGATGTTTTTTCTGCGGTCTGAATGCGGAGTGGTAGCCAGCACGATTCTGAGTAAAACTGGCTCTTCTGTTTTGCTCTTGCTGCTCTGGGTGTTAAGCCACAAGCCCAGAGGATCTTTATTCTTGTGCTCGATAGGACCGTATTCCGGCTGGTCCGAGGCCTCAGCGTGACTTGGTATGGAGATGTTTTTTTCTGCGGTCTGAATGCGGAGAGAGAGAAAAAATACTAATCGCCCGCTAGCGGGCCGAAGGTCGAGCCTATGAACCTTTTGAGCATGGGAGGGTGTAGTAGGACCCTTTGCGCAACTTTCTACCTATTCAGAAAAATACGGCACTCAAACTCTTCGGGTAAATTTTAGTACGGGCTCGGACCATCCTTTAGCGCAGCTTCCCAGGGCCTATTGAGGTGCCGTGGATCCAATCAATGGCCTCTACAAACCGCAATACGGACTCCGAGGCCAAACTAAATGGCTGGAAAGTTTCGCATTGACAAGGGCCGATTCGGGACAAAATCGCTTCAGGAAACGGGCCCAGGACTGAGTTTGAATGGCAATACGATACTGTCATTCCACGGTCCTTGCATGACGACCCGCCGATCCCAATTGGACACGTGGATGGCCAGAACGCGAGGAAAGACATGACACAGTCATTTTGGAGAAATTAGACAGGTTGTGCAAAGCCGCACAGAGCCGCATGCGGCTTTTGTGGATTGTGCAAAGCCGCATGCGGCACCGTGCGGCTTTCATTTCCCTATCCATTACGTATCCAAACCTTGCATACAGCGCTTTGAAAGCTGTCGGTGTTGATTCCGGCATCAGGTGGAAGGAGGAAGTGCCTGTTTCGGCAGCATCACGGCCATAGCCGCACAGCGGCTGTGGCGAAGCCAAATAATGACGTCAAAAATGATGCGCATTATGTTTGGTAAGTGGTTCAATGTACTGCATAGCACCTAATTTACCCATATTTCATCGAAATGAACACGGATCCACTCATAAATCCTTCGGTTTATCGTGCAGTTTTGCACAATGCCCAAAAGCCGCATGCGGCTCTGTGCGGCTTTGCACAACCTGTCTATTGGACCGTGGCACGTTGGCAAAGAGTTGGAGGCAACGTCAGGGCTTAAGCTCCCATAGTATAGCATACACCCTAAGTCGACGGCCATGGTACTTCAATGCTCTCAGGGCGAGGTCTGGAAAAATCGATGATGGTGGTATCGGATCGTTGGGTAAGTAATCGCAGTGTCCGTTCTTTTTCTTTTTCTTTTTTTCTTTTGCAATTTAGACGCTCCGGCCAGAGATCGGGCCGCCACAATTGGGGTTTCCGCATTCGCCGATTTTTCTTTGTAAAATTTCTTGTGCACCTTACGCAGGAGCCGATAAATTCTTTGGATCAAGTTGGCCTGGGACAAGTAGGGCGCTCAATAGTGGAAGAATCGCGTGGGAATATCGCCGTGATACTCGCAACAATCCTTCGAAATCATAGCTCTCCGCCATTCCGATTCTCTAGCCTAGAACCGGTTATTTTCTCCACGATGTAAGACTCCTTCTCATTGTGAGTCCGCGCTGGTGTGGACTATTTTTGGAGTCTCATCCTGTTGGGCTGAGGGTCATTTTAGGAGGAGTGTGCTCATTTTATACTGCTGTGTTGATTTAGATCCGCGATAGCCCATTTCGTTTTCACTTGGTTTATAAATCCATACCGCGTTTACTGTACATCAACATGGTGAACTGAATTGTGAATATACTCCATTTTTCAAGTACTTTCAGACATGCTGAGACTGTCTTCGCGGTTTTTTTATCACGTGCGAATCTACGAAGTCGATTTTCGAGAAAACCTCTGATTATTTTACTCTGGGACAACGCAACCGGTATCATATGGCTTGCAGGAATCCCTCAAATTTTATGCAACAATTTTATTTGGAGTGATTCGACTCAGAAATGGGCCTAAACAAGCGCGTGCAGAACTTTCCGTCGTCACCGTATGTGAACAGCACTACGAGTCCACATAATGTATGCAACACTGGCTGGCTCAACAGAAATTTTAGTACCGCTTACTCAACGAAGAATCCTCTGGAAAAGGATGATATCTGGAGATATGTGACTTCAGACGAAAATATCGATGGAAGTGGTTGAAAGAGGGAACAGCGGTCGGCCTTTCGGCCGATCTCCTTCAACCGGAATTTCCTCGACCGATGCCCTGTGACTCAATACAATTTATGTGCTGAATCGAGGGTTGTTGGGTATATAATATTGTACCCACTAAATTTGGCTGAACCAATGTTTGTGGGTCATATAATATTGGACCAATGAGCGGCCGAGCTGGGAGACTCTAAAGCCATTGAAGCACGCGTTTCAAAATGAATGGAAAACAAAATAATGTCTTAAATGCAAGGTCATTGAAGCACGCGTTTCAAATTGAATGCCGTGCGGAAAACGCAATAATGGCTCTGGGCGGAATCCAAAGCGGGAGAAATGTTCGCAATGACTTGACGTATTTAAGGTTTGAATAGACGCCCTGCATTCCGGATTTGGTGAGCATGGGCAATGGACATAATCAATTATGAACTCCATGTCTCATAATGTTTTTATTTCGGCTGCGTTCCGCAGGGATAAAGGAGCCATTTTGAACCCCATCCCTCACAATGGAACTCACCACCCAGTAGCACCTTCTCCCAGCCAGGAAATTTTGGAATACATAAATCATTCCAGAAGTCCCATTTTTTGAAGTGAATGAATGGGCACGGTCTTTGAGTAGACCATAACAGTCTGTTGGAACGGTTCCGACACGAGCGATGTCACAGCTGGGTCACAAGTCTCGGAGGTACCGTGATCAAGCCACCAGGTCTCCGACAGTTTTATGTGACACTGAAGAAATTTCGGTCAAGGGACGTCTCTGGCCCCATACTCTCCACCAATAATTAGCCATGCAATATTACGTCGAGTAATGGGGCACTCAGAAATGAATTGTGGATTCTGAGCTCCCCGCGAGCGAAGTATTCGATCAATGCAGCCCAAGTACTGCATTTTTCCGTTCAAATCGACATTGGGTGTGACACGTGACCCATTTGACCTATTCGACATTTCGGCAGCGACTGAATTTTTGCGTGACACCTCCAAAATTTCAACATTTTGAACCCAAAATTTCGTCTTTTTTCAGGACATTCAACAGCTCTCAAATGACATTTCATATCTTTTCAAGTAATAATATACAATGAGGGGTCAAAAAATTCGAAAGGCCATCTGCTGCTGCACCAGTGTGTCGGAACCGTTCCGACACAAGGACAGCACCTCTTTTTTTTCATTGACCTTGCAGACCTCAATAATATACAATGAAGGGTCAGAATTCGAAAGGCCATCTGCTGCTGCACCCGTGCGTCGGAACCGTTCCGACACAAGGACAGCAGCTTTTTTTTCGTTGACCTTGCAGACCTCAATAATATACAATGAAGGGTCAGAAAGTTCGAAAGGCAATCTGCTGCTGCCCCAGTGTGTCGGAACGGTTCCGACACAAGGACAGTGGTATTCCAGGAGAAAGCGAGGGTTGTTTTGCGGGTTACACGCAGAGTTTCGCCTCCGAAAGTTCAACAACCACAGCGAACCAAGCCACGCCCAGCCTTGCACCCAGTCACACGTCCACGGAGACGACTACAAGCACCACTACCAGTTCAAGCGACGACATGACCACCACCAATTCCTTGACAACCAGTACCACTGGCAGCAGTGAAGTTGTTGTACCCGCCACTGGCGGAGTTGTTGACGGGGGGGATGAGAGGGGAAGTCCGATTAATTTGAAGCTGGCCCATCGATATCGCGATTGGTTCCACCGGTAATTACTGTATGCTACGTTACAGTAAACTTTGGTGGAAAGGAATGTCCACGGAGACGAACAAAGAGCAAATATGAGTAGTAATGTATGGACGTCGGCCGGCACCGGCAGCAATCAGTTCTTTGCGCCACAATGAGAAAGACGAAACAAGCACTCAAAAGACGGTTGAGAGTTCTGATGGTAGGGAGTATGTACTCGCTTTGTCGTGAAGTGGCCGGAATTTCATTCATACACGGTGTATACACTATACTCGAGTATCGACAAAAGAAATGTCACCTATATTTTTGGTCATTTCTCAGTGCTCAGTGAACCTTTCCACCTCAAATAAGTTGTGAGGTCTTCTAGAAAGGGTAGACGGGGATGTCTAAATAAAAACTGAGATCAAAATACGTGAATGCGCCATCAATCCTGCCCAAAATAGAAAACAGACATTTTTCAGCTCAAGCTACTGAATCCCCCATATTGTAGCTTGATTCAAAACCAGCTCATCGAGAGCTGGAAATTGGCGACGAACTTCCTTGGTAGACGCTGTATGGTTTCGACTTCACGGCTCCCGTTGAGTCTCGGGGTCGCAAGCGCAAAATCGATCAATCTACTCCATGTCGCCCTCGCCGCTGACCTCAGACAGTGGCTCTTAAGCTCTTCATTCTAATGGGAGGTGATGCTGTGAGGACCGTATTCCGTCGGACCAGGCCTCAAGACGTGACTTGGTATGGCAACCTAATTTCTCGAGCTTGATTGAGAGGTGATAGCGAGTGCGATTCTACGCAAAACTGTCCCTTCAGATTTCCTGTTTCTGCTCTTGTCATTGAGCCTGTGGCTCTGAATCTCTTCATTCTGAATTCGCCAGAAATGGAAAGGCCTGCTCAATGTGACCTTCTGTGTCCTCGAACTCGTGAACTTCCCATGCAAAACAATAACTATGGTTCAAAACACACATTACCATTGGGCTAAGCTAAAGGCATGCATGAGTGGTTGTATACATGTATTCCGAGTCAGTTCAACTTGAATGTCTGCTCGAAAATTAGCTCGAATACCTTCTAGTTCGGGTTAGAAAAGACAAAAATTTGTACTCGGATCGGTGGCCTACCCGGTTGAGCTTTCAAAAATAGTGCTTTCCAATCATCGAGTTCCGCAGTCGCCTGCATGGCTGAATCTCAGGGAGTATCAGTGCGGATGCTCCCAATGGACAGACTACCCAGCCTAGGACGCTCCCTGGAGAAAATAGCACCGGGAAATCGGCATCTGGGAGCGGGGAGCCTTTACTGACTTCTCAGAATAGTACAGGAAAGAACATGACAGATTGATTACTCATGATAATATCTCGTCCGGATTTATCGGAGGACTCTGCTTCACGTTGTCCACCGATGTTCGGCTATCCAAGCTATCTTGTCCCTGTTTCCTCTTTCGGTCACTTGACAGCAGTATTTTGTTCCGATACCGTATCCGGCTCTGGTGAGACTTTCGCTCAGGTATCAGCCATCGTCAGCTATCGTCAGGCAGACCACTTACCTTTGCCGTTCGCTGGCCTAAATCAACAGCCTCTTCCATGTCCAAATTATCAACTTCCATCTAAACTATCGGAGGCCAGCCGTTACAGTATCCTTTTCCGCCTTGAAAATTCCGAGGACACAGAAAGTTTCGCATTGAGCTGGGCTATCCATTTCTGGCGAAGCGCAGCTGAAAAGGGGCAGGGGGAAAGTGACGATGTGACGTTTCACTGACGTTTCTAGTTTTCAACCGGGATTGTGATTGACGTTTGATTGACGCAGCAGATCGCCGTTGTGTCACACTGGCGCAGTGTCGCATACCAACTGACGCATATGGTGCCGGTCACCTAGCTGCTGCTACCAAAAATTAGTGGCCAATTTGGTCTGAGAAAGAAAAAAAAAATTAAGTGTACCTTTGAAGCAAATTTTAGGTTACTTTATTCACTTGTGCGCTCGAAACAAATTATTGAAGCTTCGAGAAGCGAAATCAGCCCAAACTGAGACTTTGATCTGTAACGTAAATCATGTGTCGCGTACATACGCGCATACGCGACATTTTTTTTCAATAGACGCGTCACCGACACTCGTAAACTCCACGAAACCGTCGCTCCGAACCCTCATGGCGCCTGCTTACCTGAAAGCCCAGGCTGCCCTTGCTCGTGCAGCCCGCAAGGCCACGATTGTCAGCTCCTCGGACCCAGATTCATCGGAATCCGACAACTGTCATTGGGATGGCACGGAGGGCGACAAGGTCCCTCAATTCTTTGAGCCATTTATACACCACAGTGTCCCCGATCCTGGAAGCGACAGAGAATGGCAGTGCGAAGATGGACCTCTCCCTTCGGATGACGAGTCCAGTGAATCTGACGAAGATCTGGTGGGCCAGGATTTATTAGAGTTACTCCGGCAGCGGATTTGATGTGCTTACGAGACGTGCCATAATGTGTTCCCACCACATTTCCTTCCTGCTGAATTTCAACAATTACTGTCTCATTTTTCCTCTTTAACCTCGGGAACATCCGGCAATGAAGCATGTGGTAGGGTAATGCATTCTTACAAGAAATCTAGGCATGAGCTTAAAGGAATATTATGAAGCGGAGTTGCCGGTCCGCCATCTAAATTTCAACAATTACTCTCCTTTCTTATACCTCCTTATTTCTTCTGAAACTGCAGGGCAAGTTGTGAGGGAAAAACATGCAGGACTGGATCCCATCACTACTTTGATGGACCCGTTACACCCGGTATGTCTTTTTGAATACCACCCCCCTGCCTGGTCCCTTAGATTTTTCACATGGTGGAAAAATAGGAATATGCCAATTGATCCCAAAGGGTTCCAGGGCCAAAGAGAAAGAGAAGAAAGGATAATTGTCAAAATTTAGCAAATAAGCAAAGTGATGGGAACACATTATGGCACGTCTCGTAAGCAGATCAAATCCAAATCCAAATCCGCTGCCGGAGTAACTCTTAAGGAGCTTCGCACTTGCTGGCAACAACGATGATGCTTCCATCGCAACTGCTTACGAGGCCATAATCGAATACAAGTCAAAAAAAGACTGGAAAGCAGCAGAAAAGAAGCTGAATGGCCCTTACACTGGTGGCTCTGAGCGGACGCAGCGGAGAAAAGGACAAGAAATTGCGGGATAAGGAGGAACTGGGTGTGATTTCCAGAGATAGGTATCAGTACTTCACGGCTCAACCTCATAATTTCTGATCGTATCGTCAAGTGCCTCCGCCACTGCTTTCAAAAAGATGTTTGTTGTCCTGCCTCGGACCGTCATATCGAACACCACTATTGTTTCGGCGCCAGACAGTGCTGTCCCAGCGACCATGATCATCTGTCAGTTGTCATTCAGTAGAAAGATATAAACCCGCACCTACCTATACCTTTCCCTCAGTCTTTGATCCCACTTTGCGGGAGACTGAGGGTGAGTCCATTAATTATTTACTTCATACCTTTATTTACTTATTCTGTAGTATTGCGCCTTCCGCGCATTTTCAGATCTTGATAGTTTTGCTTAGAATCCCGCTGGCTATCACCTCAGAATCAAGCTCAAGAAATCAAGTCTCCATACGAAGTCACGTTGTGCACCACCTCCTTCCAGAATGAAGAGCTTCAAAGGCCCATGAGGACAGCAATTGGAAATCTGAGGAGACAATTTTGCTTAGAATTCTGCTGGCTATCATCTCGGAATCAACCTCGAGAAATTAAGTCTCCATACGAAGTCACATTGTGCACCGCGTCCGTCCAGAATGAAGAGCTTCAAAGGCCCAGGCTCAATGACAAGGGGAGCAATGGGAAATCTTAAGGGACAGTTTTGCTTAGAATTTTGCTCGCTATCACCTCAGAATCAAGCTCGAAAAATTGGGTCTCCATACGAAGTCACGTTGTGAGGTGTGGACCGACGGACCAGAATGAATACGTCCTCACAGCACCGCCTCCCTCCAAAATGAAGAGCTTCAAAAACCCAGGCTTAATGATGAGGTTAGCAATGGGAAATCTGAAGAGACAGTTTTGCTTAGAATTTTGCTCGCTATCACCTCAGGGGGTAAGGTAAGGGTATAAAACAGCATACCTCTACCTGTACCTCCAATACTACCTTTCAAGAGGTAAAACCCCTATCTCACCGGAGGCAATTTGAACTGAAGACAGGAGAACAGAAACATCTTGAATTCATGTATATCCAAGAAGTTTGGTGAAGAATGAAAAGGTCAAAACGGTTTAGTGAGTCACCGAGAGATGGTTCACGGTCTGACCCCTGGGTCCAATGGATTTGACCCCCCCTTGACCCCGGTCAAGGGCAAAGGGATTTGCCGCAGCAGTGCTTTTGCCGCATGCAGCGGCAGCGGCAGCGGCACTGCAGCGGCAGTCTGCGGTAGTTGTACTTGCGGCACACGTTGAGCTGCTTGGTATCACAATAATTGGTGGTTTCAAAGGGGTCGGGGTACTCTACTGTACCTAATGTATCCTTTTGCCATTGCCCTGGGTTGAATAAAGTCTTGCCCACGACATTAAGACATGAATTATTTTCGACGCAGCAGCAGTCTGCGGCAGTATGGCGGCACCCAAACACATGCAAACATTGGGCAGCGGCAGTCGGCAACACTCTGCAGCGGCAAAGTTGGCACTTTGCAGCGGCAGTAGGGGTATTTTCAGCGGCACTAGACTGTATGCTGCGGCACTTCTGCAGCTGTCTGCGGCACTCACAAACGGCAACACAGCGGCAATGTAGCTGTACAGCGGCAGTTCAACAGCACTTCAGCAGCAGTTTTTCTTTGGTCTGCGGCACTCGGTCCTCGACATGCGGCACTATGTAGCAGCACTTTGGCTTGCTCGGACACTGCGGCAGTACTCTCTCGCCGTTACACGCGGACTGGCAAGTGCTTCCTTTGCTCACCTTGCCAAAGTCCCACCAAACCTACGCCGAGCGTTGTCCGAAGACTTTAATCTCACCGACCTGGTGAGAGAGAGAAAAATTCAGGCGATAGCAGCGACTGACCCAGAGCCCAGGAAATTGAGACCGTATATTACACGTCTTTCGAGGTGGGCACGCCGTGAGTGCTCCTCTTCCGTTGCAAAATGAATTTGATAAGCCATCTGCAGTCCCCAGACTTTCAACATGCTGTTGGATATAAGTCTCGCCGATGTAATGGTCGTGGGAAAGTCCTGCATTGTCGGGTGCCCCACGGACGTTACCTACGACGCCAATAAGTCATCGACGGCTGTGAACATCTCAACGGGTCCCGCTACGATTACCTTTGGGTTTGGGGGATTGGTTCAAGTCACAAAGTCCAAGAAAAAGTCTAGGTGAGCATATCTGTTGTGGTTATGAGTATAGTCGACTCAACCTTTTCCTTGCAGATATCCCAGTTACGTCGAGATTGATTCAAATGGCAACGAACTATGACATTAATTTATGCACCGATTGATTATGTTCCACAATGCCCTGTTGAGTTTTTGTTTTGAACACATGTTGATTCGTGAGGGAAGCGGGTACACCAGTGGGTACACCGACTCCAAGGGGTGAGGTCAAACATGATGTGCAACCTGCGGGATGCGGCGTACTCTGTGTCAGTTAGAACAAGGTTGAACCACAGTGATAAATTGTGGTGTTCCGCTGTGGCGGTGGAATAACAATTTAGATTGGTAGCAGATGAAGTTACAGCAACTCCAGAGTGGTTGGGTCTCAGCGAGGCGAGGCAGCAGCGAGAACAAAGTTAATTGAACAGCCGTGATGTCCATCACGCTGTCCCGTAGTGGTGAGCGAAGTTCATTCAAGCATGGTGGGAAAGATAATGTTTAGTAGAAGACAAGACGGGCCTCCGCTCCGCTCCGGCAAACAAAGGTGAAAGCGAAAAATATAAATTGCATCCAGGAAGTACGGTGCTGCAATGAATATAATAACACTGGATGCAGAGAATTATTTGAGCTTAAAGAGTGCTTGCGATCAACCTGTTTGAGGCAATTTAGTTGCGACATATTCCACATAATTTGGTCCGGCAAACCAATGATCCCCAGCGAGGCAGGAAGCGGCCTGGAATGGACAGCAGAAGATTGATATGTGGGTGAAAGTTGTTGGAACCTGAGCAATTTTGGAGCACTGGAAACCTCGAATATCATTCTGAATATGAGATCCAGAGCCTGTAGTGGAGTGATAAGAGAGGCAGGGACGAATTGAAATTGTGGGGAGACAAACCATAGAATATTTTCAAAAGTAATCGTAGCCGGGATGACCAGGTTATAACCGTTAAATACATTTCGAGAAAAATGCGGCCGGAGGAAGAGCGAGGAAGAATTGGGAAACGTTCCCCCGACTTTCTGAGCATCAGGAAAGAAACCATCGGGCCAAGAAGAATCAGGATAAGCAAAATCAAGGAGTCCTTGCGACGGTGGAGCAGATGCAATAGTTTATGGCGCCATCGGACTGAATCATTGCGCGCGCATTGGGGATTGCAAGGCGAAAATAACCTTGCGCAGTTTTGAGAGTCTGCGGCCTTAATACATGGGAGCTGAGGGTAGGTAAGAGCCAGCAGCATTCAGCCAGATTTTGAAGCGGAATCTTGCGCGTACAATTTACGGGACCGCGTCCCGAACGGAAATCGAATCCAGGAGGAAGAAATTGAAACCAAACATCCACCAATGAAGACAGCCGGACGAACGAATGAGGTGCGAGATGCAAAATGGAGGAGCGGATAGAAACTGCAAGAGGTCCGGAGAGTGCTCGAGCAACCGTAGAAAAAGAGAGACAGTTGCAGGGGTGTGAATTGAGGGGCTGATTTGATGAGCAGCAGTCCACAGTGCAAGTACAACGCTGAACCTTCGAGCTAGAGACATTCAGTTCAGTAAATTGAGGATCCAGAAGTGGGCGACATATTGTGAAAGGCCGGAAACTATGCGGTATTTATATGTGGAAAGTTCTCGGGAGTCTACGTGGCCGCAGCGTCATTGATGAATGCAAATACGTGCGGCACAGTAAAAACTTGCTGCGAGAAACTGTGTTTGGTTGCGGATCGCAGCAGAGATGGGTCAGGTGGATGATTTTTATCTGTGCGAAGTATTTTTTCGAGGCTGCACAAATGGGGTATCGAGAAATTGGTCTACAAATGGGGAAAGTAGCTGAACACGAGACAGCCAACAATACCACGAAAGCACAGCAAAATGCAGTCTGAAAGGAGTTAAACAGAGAGGATGCAGAGAGGAGGACGAAAAGACCAAGGATATATGGAGAAATAGCACAGCCGAGGAGCCATTTGCTTAAAGAACGGTTAATAGAGTGCATGGTAGCATGTAGCGCATCAGGAAAATGTTTCTTGTCTGGCGTGTCTGGTTGTCTGGTTGGATATGGCTGGTCTGGCGGTGGCGGTGCTCCAGTTCGCCAGACGGCCACATCCAGCCATTTTTTGAACTTTGCCATAATATTTCACGGCCTAAGAAAATAAATTTTAAGTTCCCAAATAGGTGACTGTGCTGAGTTCAAATTACCACCGGTGTACACTTTTGCGGCATCTTAGTTGAGTTTGCGAAGTTCGGACGGACCCGAATTTCTTGAAGTACTATGGCCGGAGATTGGGTGGTTGAGTGATGCCTGTTTGCACAATGTTATAGGCTACCGGAGTGGACAAGATAACTATTGATGTGGAGCAAACAAAACCGTAGAATAGCACAAGTTCAGTGCATACGCATACAAAGAAGATTGTGAATTCATCAAGTCCATTTCGAAGTCCGCCATCAAAGGTCCGTGCACCTCACGTGCATTTGACAGATGGTTGATGATTTTCGCCTCTTCCTCTCTACCATCATCCTCTCCCTCTCCCTCTCACTCTTCGTGTCTCGTGTCCTTCTCCGTCCTTCTGCCTCCCGGCCTGTCTTGCTCTTCTCGCCCGCAGGCTGGATTCTCAAGCCCTATCATCAATGCTACACTCCCCTCAAGTCTCGTTGTTTGTTATCCGTTCCTTTCAAGGCCTTCAAGCTTTCTCAAGCTTCCTCGGAGAACCCTCAAGCTCTCAAGGCCTCAAAATTTCATCTCCTTAAGCCTCCAAGTCTCAAATCCTTTCCCTCTCAGCCTCGAACCCTCAAGCTCTTCCTCTGGGCCGCACACTTTTGTGAGATTTCCAGCCGTCGCCAGGTCCGCAAGACTTTCTCTTCTCTGCGAACAAGGGCTCTGGACACCCACATCTTGTTGAGCATAGGTGTGTCGTGCTACCTTGAAGTTCCGAGCTACATCGATGTTGACATACGTGAAAGCCCAGGCACATTGGATGACATTCCATGCGAGCAGGTGACCGGTTTTCCCTTGCCGCCGTCGCCGCTGTAACGGGACAGCAGGGGGGCGTCTCTTGGTGTGTATTCCCCCTGGCCACTCGAGCCGCTTACTATTGTGTACCATCGTATATGAATGAATACATGTTTTACTATCCTATTGTGTGATTTGGGCATGGCCCACAGTCGAAAAAGCGGCAGTGTGATTGTGTAACCTGTCCGAATTCTGTAGCCAGAAAGATTTTGTGGCGTGTCTGGCGCCACTAAACAGAAAGTGGCACAGTGCAGGTCATTATGCCGTCAGGCGACTTTATGGCGGTATGGTTTGTCTGGTTGGCATGGCGCCATACCAACCAGACGGCCGCCAGACCGAAAACATTTTGCTGATGCGGCACCTAGAAGTAACGGCGGACTTGCTGCGGTGCTGCAGCGGTAGCACAGCGGCAGTATGGAAGTGGTGCGGCAGTCCAGCGGCAAAGATCAAAGCGGTGCTGCGGCAGTCCCACGGTAACAGCGGCAATTTGCAGCAGCGGCAACGGCAAAGCGGCACTTTCACCGTGCCCCCCCCGGTCAATGCCAACACTGACCGGAGGTACACACCATTATGAGATGTGTTCTTCCTCATAAACTAATATATCAACAACTGTCGAACTGGTTGAAATGGTCACGCGTCACGCCCGGTGTCGATTCGAAGGAAAAAATCCAGTGTGAGGGAATCGGTCGTCGAATTCAAAATCTGTCCAAAACAGGAAATTTTCGCTCGCGCCTTCGGTTCCGTGATTAGCTGTGAGGGCTAAGGCTTAGGTTAAGCCCTCGCCTCTGTTCACCAGATCATTGTCTTCTCGTGGCCATACCATCATCACTTCCATTGGTACCTTGCCTCAATAACTCTAATCAGGTGTAGTTTGACTCCTTCTTTGAATTTCCTGACTTTGTCCTGTGCCTGGGTCGCCCAATAATCCGAGTATCTTTGCCCTCAATAATCGGAATCTGTACTTCAACCTTCCACTCCTCATAAGTAAATTCAGTCAGTCGATTTTCACAATCCGTTGAACCGACTCAAGGTACAAATGGATTTCTTCCCCCTTTTCGGTTAGTCGATTTCAGGTTCCGTTTCCTCCATTTCAAGGCACAAAGGGATGTCTTCCCCCTTGTGTGCTCGTCAATCCGTTGGCGCACCAATGCCAAATGACCATCGACTTTCGGGTTGAGTTTACGTAGGACATGAATCGGGGCCAGGCTTTCTTACAAGGTGGCGACCTTGCGACAGTGATGCGGAATGGCATCAGGGTGCTGGAGAATATGCACGTGAATGCTACCTACTACCCTCTGACCTTTGCTGAATTTGATACATCTGGGATTTGATTTTCCTCTGGACCATCCTGACCGGTTGTCCGAAAAGTGAAATAAGGTGTCCCGACAACCCCCCTCCCTCTGAGGCTGTGCCTCGGCATTCTCCGGCGGATACCCCTTGTGGGGTATGGCAACGTTAAAGCACTCGACGTCGTCCGCGCCAGGGCCATCAACCGCAGGGTAGGTGCTGTCCCGTCGTGATAGAGTAGTAATAAGGCTCGTTTCAATAGGGGCGAGACGGCCCAAGCGGTGCGACCGGATGAGCTTCGTGTAGAGAAGAATCTCATTGAGCAACCGGCGCTTCCAAACGCTGGTCAAAACGCGCCCAACGTGAAACCGTCACTCCCCCATTCCATCCCATCCGGAGAGCATGGACTGTTTGACAAGTGTGTGAGTTTCGTCCTTGGCACACAATTTACCTGTGTATTGGCCATTGGCTGGCTCACAAGTTCAATATCTGGCGGAATATGTGGTGAAATATAGCGTTCAATTTTAATTCGAGGCACGTGAGCCATGCGCTCTTTAAAATCTTGGAAATTTCCTGTCTTCTTATACTGCTCGGGGAGCGAGGGGCGGAGTCCGGCCAGCCCGGCTGTGCGGACACATTCCGAAGGACGCCCAGGTTTACCAAGGTGACCAGCTCCACATGTTTTATATACATATTAATTTAGTGAAACAGATCAATCTGTGAATCATCTATGGATACGCAGGCACTCGGCACCCGCCTCTACTCTGGACGGCCCTCCGGTATCTGTAGTCTCGGTCCGCCTTGCTGAGATGCAAGTTGTTGGCAGAAGCCAGAGCGCGCTGTCAAGCTCGTGGGTGGTCGAATCCGCTCTAATCACCAAACGGAGACTGCTCGAGGTCTCTGAGAGCTGGAAGAAGCCTGACTCGGCTAAATGGGTCCCAGCAGGAGTCCTGGACCTCGAAATGGGCCAGGCGACAGAAAAACCGAAGGAAAGGGTGTGACAATCATGTACAAACAATCCCGATATATCTTCTAGCACAGCCACAGCGCCGGTTGTAGTGCTGGTGCTCGTGGAGAAGGAGAGGAGCGCGGAAGATGTGCGCGGACTTCCACAGGTCCGCCGTGGTCCGCGCGCTGCCCACGAGTGCGCCGTTCGCGTAGAGTGTGAAGAGGTCGTCCGCGGAGGGCGGCGTCTGACCAGGCACGACGGCACCAAGAGGCACAAAAGGATAAGAGGCGTATTACATACCTATTATTTAACTCGTGAAACGCCGCGCGGCCGCGCGGCCCCGGGTGTTTCGCTTCCTAGTTTAAAACTGTATCCAGATCCCGCTCGGAGGCATTCTTGCGCTTAGCGCAATTACTGGTTTACATTTTGAACCGCGTGACCATATTGCCTTTTCAATGGTTCACATTTTGAAACGCGTGCCTTGACACCATTTCAATTCCAATGAAGTCCCAGAGCTATTTCTGGAGCCCATGCATCTCAGGAATGGATAGCTCTGATCACTGCGAACATTTACAGCAATTCAGAGGCATTAAGTACTGTGTTTTCAAGAGCGCAATTACTGGTTTACATTTTGAACCGGGGTGCCAGGAACGGACAGCCCTGATCACTGCGAACATTTACAGCCATTCAGATCCTGCTCGAAGGCATTATTGCGCTTTCCAGACCGCAATTACTGGGTTGCATTGTGAAACGCGCGACACTACTGCCTTTGCAATTGTCCCAGGCCATTTTTCCTGATACCGATCTTCCGATAACAATTCCCATCAACGCAGGTCCACTTACTATAACACCCTTTTTATAGTGGCGGGGGATGGCTAAACAATAGAATACACCGAGCTGCCATTTGAAAGGCATGACCTCGAGCCAAGCAATACAATACACCGAGCTGCCATTGAACGGCATGACCTCGAACTAAACAATACATACACCGGACTACCCGGCAATCGAGCCGAGTTGCAATAGTAAGGGTGTCATCAACTGTTCGCACTTTATGATACAATCTGAGGCACTTTGCAGTGTCTCGCCGACAAGCCTGTTGATAGTGCACCTTGTTGGTGGCCGGGTGTTTCCATCTTGAACTTAACATCATTGCTCCCCAATCAAGCTGATTGTTTTCAACCACTCGGGGTAATTGAGTTCCCTGCCCACAGTGAGAAGGTGATCTGGCCTTGGCAATAGCCGGAGATCAATACCATCACATTCGTCATGAAGCGGTTGAAGTAATCAGTCATTAGAAACATGTAGGGAATGGTCAGATCAGTCAGTCAGTCCAGTCTAATGACCGGGCCAATATTTATTTTATTTCATTTTATTTTTCCCTGAAAAATTGCAGCTGCCTAACAAGGCATTATCAGCCTGGTCACCCCCTTCGAGCAGTTTCAGGTCATACAAGGCCCTTAATGCCGTGCAAGGTGTCGCCAGGTCCAAAAGTACACATTTAACCCATGTAAGACTAATTTAAGCAACTCTTGGGCGCCCTGACCTGTAGCCGCCATAATCGAGGGGAATGGAAAAACTAGCATTGACGAGGTAGGTAGACCGCGGCAGGGTCTACCGAGGTGCGGTCGGCAGAGGTCGGCAAAGCTCGGTCGAGCAAAACCTTACCGAGGCGGCTAGGCAGAGCTCGACAAACATCGGCAAAGCTCAGCAAGGTCGGTCCAAGAGGCGAGCGAAAATTTTGAAAAGTACATCAACCTCATTTTGGGACAAGTTTATGGCCCTGATTGCAAATCTGAAAATAATTTTTTATATAAGTGAAAATTGGGTGGGAGAGACCATGATTTTATGGTTCCTGACCGCCTACTCATCAGAAAAAATCTGGGAAAATCGGAATCAGAGATTTAGACCCCCGAAATGGGGGGGGTAGCCGCGACCGATCATCTTTTCGACGAGTATTCAGGGCTCTAGAGGTGAGAGGACACCGGAGTTACATCACGTTTTGCTTACGTTTTTTCCTTTTTCGGGGGGGTTGTCAAAGAGGTTAGTGTTTGATCGGCTATGATCGCTCACCTCTTGGGTCGGTCGATTCGGCCCCGGAATGCAGTGATTTGGCAATGCTAAGCAATGTTGTGCTCGTAGTGGACAAAAATCTGGACGGATTTCATCGTTCTCGTAGACGAAACTGCTTAGAATTGGGCTGGCCTGCGCTGGGACCACGCCCGATTGAAAAATGTGTCGTGATGTCCAGGTCACGCAATTGGCAATGCTAAGCAATGTTGTGCTCGCAGTGGACAAAAATCTGAACGGATTTCTTCGTAATCGCAGATGAAACTGCTTAGAATTATGCCAGCCTGCGCTGGGACCACGCCCGATTGAAAAATGCGTCGTGATACACGCAAGGACTCGGGGAAACAAGATAGATACATCTTGCAAATTGTCAACATGTCGCGCCGGCGGAAGTTGATTTCGCCAGGTTGCTGCATTGCAAAGTCGTGAACTGAATAAGTTTTAGTGTAGTGAAGTTGTCTCTCGATTTCAGTTCGTACCTGAGCTTGTCCACCGGGCCTGAAGTTGCCTTTGGTTTTGCTAATGCAGGGCGAACATGTGAACAAAACTTTTTGCACACTTATATGCGCCATATACCTCGCACAGGAATTCAACCTCAAAGATCACCATGAGAACGATAATTAGAGCTCATGTGGCGTACCTTTTGCTTGTGCCCTATATATCCAGGCCAGGGCTTGAAATTCCCAGGTTCAAGCCTGAGGCCCGCTCGGGTCCGACGTCAGCCCAAGATGTTCATCCCCTGCGGCTTGCAGCAGAGGATACGGGCAAGAACGAGCTCAAGGCCTCTGAGACTGGGCGGTATGACAGCTGGGCCTCCTTCCGTAGGCATCCGTGCTATCACTCATTACTGACTTTCTGCAGCACCAACAACTCGTTTTCGAACCGGTCGACAATGGAGTTACTCCGAGTCAGTGCCCGGATCGTCCTCCCTCGGCGCAGCACCTGATCTGGTGGAAAAGATTGAGTCGTACTGTCGTCGAGGACAGATCGGATACTGATGAGGCGTCTCCCGTGTTGCCGGAGGATGGTGATAATGAATGGGGAGTTGCAAGGGGCTACTGAGTACTGAGTGACTAACACTAATCGATAAAGATGTTGTGTTGACAAGGAGATTGTCCAGTACAACGGGGCCGGGAAAGGGACGAATATGTACATGGAAGCAACATGGAAGAGAAGGGCTGTGAATACAGTAGACGCCTATTCTGACTCTTGGCTCCTCGATTTAATCCCAGTCGCCCCGTGATGGTCATGTCCTCCTGAATATCGAATTCACCGTCGCCACGCCCTACGGGAGCGAATTTGCTCGAAAGACTCCAGGGTCGGCAAACGACGGCGCAAGCGCAGTGCGCATGTCCTTGGGCGGGTACGTGAACCTAAACCGCTTCCTGTGTATCTCGAGCTCGCTCACATTCCCTAGCGCAATCGTCTGTAGACCTTTCCCGACCCGCCCATCCGCACTTTCACCCTTCCCACTTCCACTCTGATCCGCACCAGCCCCCTCGTCCAGTGGGAACACCGAACACCCATCCACGACCACGCCCCCCTCCCCAATCACCTCCACGAATGCCCTCCCGTCCTCGTTGAATAAAATGCGCGCGTGCAGCGGTGCCACGGCTTTGTAGTACAGGCGCACGCTGCAGTTGGGGTCGCGCCCGAATGAGACCGTCGGTGTGTCGACGCCGAAGGACGCGATAAGGATGTCGTCACTCACTTGGGCTGCAGTCGGCGGCAAAGGCACCGTCAGGCCTTTGTCGCAAGAGCTCGATAGTGCCAAAGCGTCCCGGCGTGTCCATGGTTAAAGTTGTGCAGGAGAGATCAACCTGTTTGGCGGTGTTTGCGTTGCGCACGTGGGTGTGTTGATTTTCGCACGCCTCGCCCAATTACGGCCCGACGGGCCGTAACCACCCGCTCTCGCTCTCGCTCCCAGTGTCCGCCCTAAGTCCTAAGGCCTTAGGCTATTCCTAAGGCCTTAGGTTGAGGCTTAGACTAAACAAGGCCTTTGATTATTGGTTAGGAGGTCGGATCCCAAATTTGGCCCTGAAAAAACATTTACCCGAACTTTCTGTTGGGGTCGAGCACAAAAATTTTACCCGAATACCGGCTCCGACCAGACTTTGCTCTGAATTTTACCCGAACTTTGCCTCGGACCTCAAATTTTTCAAAAAAAAGTAGTTTAAAGGCTCTGAATTGAAAAAAAATCGCTGGTATACTACTCGTCTTCTTCGTCTTCTTCGTTGATGCCTACAGTGTTTGCGTTTGCTTTCCCTTTCCGCTGCAGTGTTTAAACTCGCAACGGCCTTGCCCAATGGTTCGGTTTCTGCTCGAAGCTCATCAAATCTTCTGCGCCTGCGTACCCACTTGAAGATGAGTGAGAAAATGTTTGATCGGTTCATCGTCCCTGGGGAGAAGCGCTAGGAATGAGTTTGCTGGTAGATGTGCGAAGCGCAATGTTTCCAACGCAGCATAATTGCGATCGGTGAGCTTGAACTGTCGGCGATAGGAATGTCGGTGGAGCTGCACAATCATGTAAGACAGGGATCCAATCGTGTCGCAAGTCAATACCCATCCGTGGGTTCGAGCTTTCCCTCCGCTCTTGGAATACATAGTCATCGCTGAATACATCAGTACATCGTGGCAATACCATGATCATTCCGTACCTCGCACAAGAAAGATCTCGGCCCCGACCATTGCAAACCCGTACGAACCAGCCCCCAGCACAGAGCTGCTTCCAACGCCAGCCTCCGCAACTCGCGATATACATTGAACCTTTCCAAAAATAGTGCGGCGCTGTTTCATCGCGACTTTGGCACGACTACCTCCCGCGATTTCGGCATTAGCTGCATTCCCGGTCTTGAGGACGAATGTGGGGGCGAGAACCGGACCAGAACCAGTTCTCCATCGCACTGTTCGATTTAGGCCAGCGCTTGAACCTTGCTCCTGATCCCTTCGTATGAGAGCATTCATTTTCTGAGCCAAAAGTTGTCGCTCCGTCAAGGGCTTTAGAACACCGGTTTTGTGGTTTCTGTATGTTCCTGTGACGTCGAGCAGCCACGACTTCTGGAGGAACATTTTCGTATAACCTCCCTTGTCCAATCCATTTTTCAGGATCCCACTCTGTGAGCAGATTGTCTTCTTCGTCGGAGTCAAGCATGTTGACAAACATGAGAAGGACGCGTTCAAGAACACGAAGAAACAGCGACGCGCGTACCAACGCATCACACTTCTCCCGTATATTATTAACACCACATAATAGTTTCAGGAGCTCAAAAATGATTATTTCCTAGGCAAGATTGAGCCCGAAAGCCTATTTGAACGATGGTGACTGAAACTTATTGGAGCCGGCAATCGGGCACAGCCTTGGCTCTATCCGAACTTCACAACGACCTTTTTCGAAAATTTTGCAGTATCCGAACTTGAGATCCAAGGTATTCTGCTCAACAATGGATTTGACCCGAACTTCGCTGTGACCTGAGGCTCCGAATGTCAAAAATTTACCCGAACCCCAGATCCGACCTCCCAACCGATAATCAGAGGCCCTGACTAAACCGTCAAAATTCAAGTCTCATTTAAGGCCTTAGAGATCACATGCCACTGTGCACGTGATCGAATTTTCTTTCCGTTACGTCTCGATGACCGGCAGCGAAAAAGCGCCCATCTGGCGGAATTTCCACGACCTCCCCATCGTGCTCAAAGCCGAAGAGAAAGCCATCAAGGGAGAAGCTGAAGGAGACAGGATGGTATTTGTTCCATTTAGGGTTGTTCACAGTAGCCCAAGCGATAAAGGAAAATTCCAGACGCATATCTATGGTTTTCAATACAGCCCGTAGATGTCAGGGATCTAGTGGGTGCTGTCCACCCGTGCCATTGCCGGTGGACCGGTAACCGATCTGTCTACTAGAAAGGCAAGCCTGCCGGTAGACAGACCGGTCCATCTGAGTTTAAATTTGTAGGACGAGCGAGCTCCACCATCGATCAATGCTGCGATGGTACTCGGGCGACATTCGCGCCGCGATCCTGCATGAAATACCGTGCCGGTGATGAAGTGACACACTCTATTATTCCATATATAGCCCTATTGCAGCACGGGTGTTCATGACGACCATGACCTGCGATTTTCTGGGCCTCTACGATACATTGCAGGTGATTGGCCATGGTGCATCTGGCATCGTCGGAAAGGCAATGGCATGATGACCGACAACATGGTTAATAATCCAAATTCCATCCATAAATTCCATCCACAATTTTCATCCACAAATGAATACACTTGACCGGTTCCGAAGGAAACACTTGATCAATTTAAGCTTTTATCATCAAACCTCAATTGCGAACCAGAATATCGTAGCCAGAGGACGTTATCGTGCCAAGCAGGAAGCTGATACACCAAGCTCTTCCCCTCCCCAACGTTTAGGACCAATACAAAATCATCCTGTCTGGCCAGTGCCAAGCGGACACCCTCTTCCTGTTGGTCTGACTTCCAATTGGCGGCTGGATTATTGAGAAACTCGCGGAGCAGTGCGAGACCATCCACCGTGACGGCGCCGGCAGGAACAGTCGACTGTGCGTGTATTGGTGCGTTCTGGGCCATAGGAGAGGAAAAGGGCGGCAGTGAGGGTAGAAAATTTGTGCCCACGTCCATTGGATGGGGAGTGCGTGGAGACAATCCAGAAGCGTCCGCGTCCAGGCCCATGGAAACGGAAGGTAAGCGAGGAGAGGCTTGCACGGTGTTCTGCGACAGTTTTCCGAGCAGCTCTGCACCGAGTTTGCGTATTTCCGATGAGATCAGCTGGCCGATTTGCGGGGGGGTAGCCTGAGCTGCACCTGCGCCTGCGCCTGAGCCTGCGCCTGCGCCTGCGCCTGAGCTGAGCCTGCACCTGCGCCTGCGCCTGCACCTGCACTGCGGATGCGCAACCGAAAGCGGCTGTTCAGAGGAAGGATCTCCTCCGCTCCAGGAAGAAGGCCGAACAGCTGGTGGCGCAAAATAGAGGCGGAGCGGAAGCGGCCGAGCAGATCGCTGGACAAGAAGGGAAGCGATCCAACTTCCACACCATAGCGCTTGCATCTGGTATCAGGCCTATGTCCCATTCGTGCGGCAAAGATGTCTTCTTCATCCTCATCCTCATTCACCTGATTCTCTGATCCAAGGTACACCCTGTATATATCGACCTCAAACTGGTGCCAGGGTTGAGATGAAAGTGTGACTCTGCAGTATTTCCCCGTCAATGACTCGAGCAACGCACTCAGATCATCGCCGTCCAATAGCTTGTTGTTGGTGACCCACAAGAACTGACAGTAGAGCATGGAAGTGTGCGCGTTGTAGTGTATGTGTGCCAGCTCCACGAAGCCGGGATGAATTACAATTAAGTAAGTGAGGAGAATTTGGCCAATGTCGTCCGGGAGCATCGCTGGGATGAAGACAGTGGCGTTGGTCTGTCCTTCAATCTTTCCACGGTGGGTGACGATCCATACCCGGCCATCAGCGTCAACCAAGACGCAATGAGGCCTTGGCCCGTTCTCGATCTTGGTGTCCGCAAACTCCTGTCCACGACTGCCTGAGGCAGCCAAAAATATGCCGGGCATGGTGATGTGTATGAATTCCGTGTTTGCAGCAAAACACGCTGCAGTGCGGCCTTGTTCCAAACCATTTTACCCGCGTTATCGGAAAGTGGGCGTCTGGCAGAGTCCTTCTTGACCAGGTCAAGATCGTGTGAATTAAGCAGACCCTTTATCCAAGGGCGCGCGCCGTCGGTGAAGGAATTGTCGGAGCGGAATGAATAGTGTCGTGTGTCATTGCTCCAGTCATCGACCCAGATTTTCGGCAAAGAAAGCGGAATCTGCAGCCCGAACAGCAGGCCATCCAGTGCACGATTCATCTCGACAACAACCTGCTTCAGCCCAAACCTGAATGCGGGCAAGTCAAGGGTTTTGTTCAGGTACGTAAACTGGCAGCCATCCTCGGAGACACGCATTTGCGGCGGCTGCACGCTGCTATAGACAATCGCGGACGTTGCACGCTGATAGTCAACGACCATGTAGAATGGCGACGGCCGCCCAACAGCGAGATTTTGCATCCCTAATTCTAGGACGGATCTGAAACAAAGTAAGCAAGCTGACCAGGTATATGGCGGCCGACAACTTACTCTTGAAGATGATTGAAATTCCTCCTGCGCTTATCTCCCTCCAACAGTAATATACCGCGGATAAGATATTTAAGACGGGCGAAAAGCTGGGCGATGAGTTTTAGTGATTCAAGAAGTCCGTCCTCCCGCACAGAGGACAATGCACAAAAGCATTCTAGAACTTCGTCATATTTGCCTGCGCTCGGTACTGGTGGCGGGTTTGTAGGTTCGCGGACGAGAAAAAACAGAGAAACGAAGGTATGGAAATCGTCAACCTGTTGAGCCAGGAATCTGGCCGAAACGTCGCCACCTGTTGGCTGCCTTTTTATTGAGCTTGTCTGCAAAGCGCAGGACCTCCAGCTTCTCGAGATTACTGAGAGGGAACTGATAAGTGGTGGGAGACGACTCGGAAACGCTTCGGAGCAAAGAACAAGTGAAGTGGTGGAGCCGGTTGCCATATTTGTTGATAGTAGCCCGGATGGTATGCACCTTCCATGCCTGGCTATGATTATCCGTTCTGGGGAATTATGAGACATCATCCACCGGACAATAAAAACACATACCGTGGGCAGTCCATGAGCAAGCTTCGTATATGCAGGGAGCTGGAGTCGGCCAGAATTTGCATTCTGTTAAGATATTGTGCGATGATTCCTGGGAGATTGCCGAACCCCCTCCCCTGTCCCTCACTTTCCCTACATTGAGTAGGAGGCGGAGATCGCCTACGAGAGTTCGCGTTGCCAGCCACTTTGAGAGATAGTCATCCCAGCCCGTCAGCTTGCTCATGGGAAGCACCTCACGGCCATTCTCGGGACCATGGAGGGTGGTGGGCCCCTCTCGAACTCCAAACCATAGGTCGCTTGGTACAACGCAAACGGATGGTCAGGATCACCGCCCTTCATACTGGGCGCCATGCGTATCCCGTCAGATGCACTGAGATTGCTGCATTTGACCTTGTGCTCTGGATTGCTCCAGTGTCGGAGAAGACTGCCGTAAGTGGGGGCACCATACCGACAGGGACGACAGACAAAACCCTGCTTGGGCTTGAGGCCTTCGATGGGAGCACAACCAAAAGACGGGGATCGAATCTTGTCCGCGGTCTCATGAATGCCATAAGAAGCGCATAGCTTTAAAATTCCGGGCCGTTCTTCCATAGGAGGCAAAGGAATTCGATGAATGATGTGGACGTGATTCACCAGTGCGCTGGGCAAGATCACATGTCCACATCCAGTGCAAATCACAACACTCTCTTCGACATTGAGCACAGCGCCAAGTGCCGTGAGGTCCGGATGAGAAACCAGTGCGGGCGTTTCAGACACGCCAGTCCCGTCCGCAGGACACGAGTATAATACTGAATTATTTCATTCAATTCGACAGTCACGCGTCACAGACCCCTCTGTCGATGTCGAATATTGGTCGATGTCACGCGTCACGAAGGCTTTTGTCGAACCTCCAACAAGCTGTCACGAGTATCGCCCCCCCCCTAGAGCGCAAAATTTCCGTATGATTGTCGAAATTTTGGAGGGTTCACGCAAAAAGTTGGCCATTGTCGAAATGTCGAATAGGTAAATCCGGTCACGCGTCACCCCCCCTGTCGATTTGAATGAAATAATTCAGTATATCCTTCCTGCATCAACGTTCTTGGTACCGCGTCCACGTCGCGTCGATTCTCCTTCAGCTAGCAGTATTCCCATGTGTCCCCATGTATTATAGCTGTGATTGCGGCTGCAATATGCGTGCATGTCGTGGCAGCAGTGACCACGTCCCGAGTCGCCGCATTCCTCAGAACCCGAAACTGCGCCGATGTGGACAAGTAAATAAGGGCACGTTACCGTATAACCTCAGGCCTCAGCACGCCCTTTTGCTTTTTGTAAGCAGCAAAAACTATTTGTTAAGTATCGGGAACAATTGTATCTAAAATCTCTCCCGTGTCCTGGATTCCCGGCAGCCAAGCATCGACTAGCTCTATCGAGTGAGCAATCTCGGACGGCGTTGGATAAATCTCTGGATTGTTCTCTCCCTCCTCCGGATTCATATCTCCTTCCTCTGGCTTGATGTCTCTCCTCTTGGATCCGGACGAAAAGTCAAGATATAGCCCGTACGGATCTCTATACTCGGACGGGCTAGGTGTAAGGATGCCGGTACAATTGTGGACCAATGTCAAATCAGCGTCGATAATTGTCGCCGGCCAGGTTGCACGCTCCCAGAGAGACGCTAGGCGGCCGGTATGGTGTTTGATTGTCAGGAGTGCAACGATAATACGTAGTCGCCCAAGGAGACCTTCCCCATCACCTGGAACATAAGGAGGGAATGCAATTTGATCGACGACGAGTGATTGGTAGCGATAATACGACTCGTCAAGATATGCGATGTGGGCGACGAGGAAGAGAGTCATATCGCGGAAAGCGATACCAAATATACAGGCAGGAGGGTCGGACGGTCCGGGGGCAGTAGCTGGCGCCTGATGATGTCGCGCGCCCAGGAGCGCCACCAAGTGCGGTTGAGCAGCATGTGCTAACTGCATCAACTCCTGGCTCGTAAGGCCACCCGATGTAACATGGCTGTCCTCAAGCTGAATCCCAATCGTAATCGCAGGAGACGAGAAACACACAGGTGCCTTGCGCGACCTGCGAAGCATGGACTCACTCGTAGGTTTCCACTCTGGTACTAACGCGAAGTCGATGCTCGGAGATTTCGCGCCGAAACGAGAGGGAAAGCGCATATCAGGATGTCTGTGAGACTGTAAGCATTTGATATTAGGCAGCGCGGCAGATACGAACATTTTCAATTGACAGCCATGAGTTTCAATGAACAAGGCAGCCAGATAATACAAGGCTCCGGTGGATGGTCCTTCATAAAGCAGCAAGTCGTTCATCGCCGAAATAATTTCGAAATCGGGCTTTCCTGGCGGATAGCGCACTGGAAACTGGGGCCCGATATAATCCGGTGATGTGGCGCGGTTGATGAACTCGGACGCGGGAACCGGGAGGATTTGGGAAGATATGGACGAAAGAATGGTCGAAATAAGGGAAAGAGGGAACCACACGTCCAGATCCACGGACTGGTCGGCTGTCTCTGGTTCCGGTGGCAAAATGAGGTGCTGACACGGATTAACTTTGATTAATGGATAGCATGGAAAATTTAGTGCACATACAGTCCACTCTCCCGGCATTTCCAATCTGTGATGTGGCTGCCAAAAGCTCTTCAAGTGTTCGAGATAGGCAAGAATTTCGCCATGCTTGGCGTCCATGGGATCAAGCTCGCCAAAGTCCCACTCAGTCGGGAAGAGAGATTCGGCGCGTACGTGCGCCTGGTCAAGACAGTACGATACGGCCGCTGCGTACTCCGGGTCCTCCACATGGTCCTCCATGGTCGAAGTCTAAGTTGTGCCGAAGTCATGTGATGTTGACAGTTGTTTACCATTGTGACGTGTCCCAGACGCCCGGGTCAGTGTCACTGTCGAGTTTCGAGTTTCATCTTTGACCTTGCCCTTGTTATTCTCAAGACGTGCCCACAGTACGTTGCCACACCGCGCCCACACCTAGCTAATCCTCTCGTTACGCGCAGGGCATACATAAGGCGAAAATCGGACATCTTCACATTCAATACAATGCCCCCGAAACTCAGCGATCATGACCGGCTTGCGCGGGACGTCAGGTTTTTGGGCTTGCCAGCGGCTTCTGGCGGAACTGAGGACAAGTCAGCAAGGTATGTGTCCAAGAGGTTACGCCCGATTCGTCGCCTAAATTTAATCACGTAGTAAATTATCCGTTGGAGATATGGCCACTCTTGGTTGGAGGATTTTCACCCAGCCTTCGTCCGCATTATGGGGCCGCGACCCACCTCAGGCGACTACTGTACTCAAGCCGTTTGCAAAATCGTCGCCAGTCAGGATCATCACTCAGATAGCTGCCAACCGCGAGGCGTTTATGTTCCAGGGAACTGGGAGAGTTGCTATGCAAGTCTCAACACACTATAAACTGGTAAGCGGCATACCTTCAATGATATAATGACCTTGTAATGACACCCAAATAGCATAACGGCAGCTTGCATCTGGCAAATGAAGTTGACGAAGAGCGAAGCGACACGCAGTTATTGAAAGTCTGTCTCCACTATGTTTCAGCTGCCGCCGAAAAGCTTGCCGCCCAACGGGAACCATCTGTTAATCGGGACTTGGAGTGGGTTGCTAGCAGGGTACAAAACAAACCCGACACAACAGCACGCCTCGTCACCGTTACACCAGATCTAGTGTTTCCAGCGCATAGCATCGATCCACAGGTCGTGGAAATGAAGAAGTTGAAGGAAGCTTCCGTGATCTCGCTTCTTCGCCTGACTGGTGTCAAGTCCACGGAGAGTCCCAATATCAGCGAACTGACTGTGGAACGAGTGGTAGGATCGGCTCTCAGCGGTATATTCTACAACGCGAAAAGGTTCGCGTCACGAGGCGGGTTTTTTACCCTCATTTCATTTGAATCTATGATAACATTTCTCCAGTGGGCAGAAGCTGTCCGCTCCCCTCATTTTACGTCCAACAAAGCCATTCGCATACCCTGATATTGCTGCTGTCCGCGCAGCGGGCCAAGACGGACGTATTGAACCGGTTGTAATCATTGGGGAAGGCAAAGTCAGAAGACGGGGGCTCAGTGATGACACCGAGTCACAGGCTGACGGGACCCGAACGAAGCATACCACGCCAACCGCAGTGGCCCAAATGGCGGCGGCTGTGCATCCAACGTTGATCCTTCTCGTCCTTGCTCACTACGAGAGGGCGGGACTATCCGGTTCCCTTCCGAACATTGCAAACGAGACGCACAAGTTTCCCACTTTCGATGATAAATCCATGGTGTATGGGATTTACTATGATGAGCAGCAAGTCCTGATCTATGCACACTTCCCCCAAGTGGAGCAAGTGAGGATCGGCGAGTTCGCAATACGTTTCGTCCAACTAGAAGTGGCATCCTTCCCCCTTCTAGGCACCACTTTTTTGGACCGATGGAGGATGGTCATTGCTCTCTTCCATGTCCAGAAGCATGCGGACATGATCTCGGATGCGCTCACAGGTGTTATCGGTAGCTATAAGATAGCAGACTCGGACAAGTAGGCTTCTCTGTATATTGCTTGTAACTGGACCCACACTTACTCGGGGTGGCTTTTGTTTGCGATAATCTTTTCATGGTGGGCAAAAGCTGCGAGTGAAACCATCGAACCAGTTGTAACAATCGGGGAAGGCAAAGTCAAGACCGGGGCTCAGAACCTCTGATGACGACGGTTAGAAGTCAGCGCCAGCTGGAGGAGCTGGTAGGACTTGCTCGAACAAGCACCGTCAGCCCAACTGCATTGGCCCAGATGGTGGCCGCTGTATGTACATCCAACCCCAACAGATGCGGTCAAATAACCCGGATTTTGACCGGCGATCGATCCATGCAGAAAATCCCTGACACAGAAAGTCCACCAAACGCCGTGGACTTTGTGGACCTGTTGGACTTGGTGGGCAAGTTAGATAAGTGTCTGTGTACGGCTGCATCTGGTTCAATTTATTGCTCGCTCTCAGAAGTTTTCACCTTTCTGTGGCTTAGTGGAGCTGGCGTGTCCTTCCTGAAGAAAACAGCTCTGATGAACTGAATGAATTCTGGGAGAAAATCCATACCCACTGAGGTTTCTCGACTCTGGTGTATTCATTATCTCCGTTCGCCGGCACTTGAATTTTGCTCAAAAGTCATGTTCGAAGGGAGCAGCTATGTAGGTGATAGTTCTGGAAGATTTAACGAAGCCAGGTGTGAGATTTAAGCAGTTCCCGATTAGGACGGAGCAGCGCAACTGTTCAATTTAGACAGTGACATTCTGCTGCGCGATTCCTACAGCTTAGCTGAGATGTTCACCATGCAGGAAGATGTGATTTCCTTGCACAACATGAGAAAGTGCCGAACAGCAAATGGAGACATCAAACTCTTTATAAAATTAAGGCGTCCACTTGCCTTTTTCGGAGGTGCAGACTTTATATCCGGTCAATGATTGGTGAACGAGCATCCGAAATGCCGAAGAAAAGGAGGGAGGCGGCGGCAGGGCCGCCGACCACCTTATTCACATTAAAATTGCAAGCACTTCGCTGGAGTTCTAATCGTCCACGCAAGTTATCAAAATCCCACTGGACACAATTGAAGCTGTTCCCGCGATAATCAATCCGTCGAGGCACACGCTGGGCCTGTCTAATGGATGGATGGATGCTGGGAATTATTCCCGCCACGCCGAGCCATCGAGGCACACACTGGGCCTCTAACGGGACGGACGCGGGCCTCACTCAGTGGAGCTGCAATTTTGCCCCAGGCATGTCGTCTACCCGTCGAGGCACACACTGGGCCTCTAATGGGAGAGACATGGATCAGGCTGTCGGCATGTCGATCCGTCGAGGCGCACACTGGGCCTCTAACAGGAGATCTGACAGGATGGACACGGTGTTCAAGGAATCCGTACCATGGGGAATAGGATGCATTCCTGGGACTGAGAACCAGTGCCATGGGTTCATCGTCGACACTGGCGACCGGTAAGAATAATAAGGGTTGACATTTCCTCAGGACTCACTGCCAGGAGTTTAGTGTGTTTGGGTTAATTGGTCAACACGAAGGAGCAAGGTAACTGAGGACAAATGAGAGTGCCACCCCGATCCCATCCATAATGCTCAGCGGCATGCCTACAGTCGCGGTTTGCCGTTTGCAGACGTCCAGCCCTCCGGGTTAGAACGATGTGAGCTTGTGTATGGGATAGGGGTACTCCGAGTTCTAGGTAAAGGCCTGATTCGCGTCCTCCTGCTCTCAGGTCTCAACGGTTGTCTACCACTTTCCCCATGTATAAACAAACTCACTGAACTGGAGTTGCCCCGGGTATATCGTGCACGATGGGCAAAGTCGTGAAGGTAATGGGAGATCGTGAAGGATTGCATCCGCCGGATACGGCGGATACGATGCTTTGGTTTCCTGAAAAGTTCATTAGTATACATAGCGCCTCGACCAAGATTATCCACTTTGGCGACCGGCGCTGGCTGACGTAGATGTAAGCGCATGATTTTTGCAAGGAAAATAAAAACCTTCGGTTTATTTGACGATCCTTTGATGAGTTTCGCGAGTTCGTTGTCTTCGTCCTCCGATGTGGTCACAATGACGTTAGACTTGTGGGCTATGTGAATAGTATATGAGTGGGAGTAAAAGGTAGGGTTGGAGTGTAGCAACCTTGGGTCGGATCTTCTCAGTCGGCTCCGACTCTTCCGCTTCATCCTCATCGTCGGCATCCTCGGGTTGTTCACAGGCGATGGTGCTCGGCTTTGGTGTCGATTTTTTTCTTGAGCTTCTTGCTTTGTTTTACAGCAACTGAATCGGAGTTGGGCCCATCACCCTTCGCGTAAGAGGCAAGCTCTGCCTTCATGTCCCGACGCTGTCTCGTCTGTTCATTGGACAAGTACCCACGGAGCATATCGCGAATCGGCCACCCACACTCAAATTGTTGAAATATGGAATATCTTTTTGAATCTAGACAGAACTGCTTGCCGCCTGCTCTCTCGCTTGGCGCGCATGGCTATCGTGATGTTTGACCACTGGGAGAATCCTGACTGGGGAACTGAATAGGTGTAGCGCGCATATTCCTTTGGTAAAATTAAATGAGCAGGTTAGAGATGCCTCTGAAGTGGTTTCCAAAGCCACTACCATACTGGTGGAAAATTGGTGCTGGTAGACATCCAGGTGACCGCATTTGGCATGGCATCAAAATTGGATGGAATAAGGCCAGGTAAAAATATTTGGTGGTCAAGTAGGGGGAGCGAACAGTGTCTTTAGAAGTTAAAGATGCCTCTGAAGTGGTTTCCAAAGGCATTACTATACTAGTGGCCAATTGCTGCTGGTAGACATCTGGATGATCGCATTTTTGTGCCATCAAATTTGGATGTGAATGCGCAGACTTTTACAGCGCCATTTGCGGAACATAAGGCGCGAACGAAAATTTTACCGTTTTGGGCGATTTTTGATCGTTTTTTGCCTAGAACACTCACGGTGCTGTCAGTTCTTGTCGGTTTGCCTTGGGAGTCGGACCGATCGATTCGTATTCCAAATGTCCGGGGGATGACCTCCTAGAATCTTTTATCCGACCCCAAAAACCGCTGTCTGAGCGACGAAAAGTGTTTTATCTCGTGATTTTCGAGCACTTTTCAGCAGGATGGTTGCCCTGCGCTCAATTCGAGGGCCGTTTCCTTTGGTTGTGCGTTAATTCTGTTTTCCTGAAGGATACGGATAGGTCCCTCACCTCACATTTCCAATTTTGTGCCTGGGATCCTTTCTGGAGCAGCAAAATCAGTCAAACAATGCAACACATGATCGTTCATCAGTAGAACTGCTGCTGCGGTCTCAATTCTCGATTGTTTTCTTTGTTTGTAGGTTCATTCTACTCGTATTGAGATTGCGCAGGGAACCGTCTATTCAAATTTCCAAATTTCACATGTGAAATAATTTCCTATTTTTCGCCTTCTCGAAGTGAAAACACACTGTGAATGCATTATACTGTGTATTATGGCAATATAACGACGCAGGACGCTAGTTGATAGTTCGCAGTGCAATATATGAGCAAAATATCTGTGTGTGCTCTCAAAAGAGTCCTCACAGCTGTTCCACATGAAAGTCTGCGTACAAACAAACTCATGTCCTAGGAGGGTGTCATAGGCACCAGTTGAGAAATTCACGGGCGCCATCCCCGGCGCATTCATTAGACGAAGAGATTGAACTTATAAACAAACATATCGACCGTCAGACTGATTTCCTTTATCAGGAAAGGGTTTCAGGAGTATGGTTGAAAATCTGAGGTGGCGGACCCACGAAATCATGGGAATCCCAAGTACTGCACGAATTCCAGCTCCATTTAATGTGAGAGTGTCCTCCGGCGGCAATCTTGCAACCAATTTCTCACTTGGCATTCCACCCGCGGAATTCTCTATCGCAGAGTTGCAGCGCTACCTTCAGGGACACAAGACAACGCCGATGGCCGCTGTCGTTGGGGTGCCGGCCTGGGTTGCTGAACTGCGGATGGAGCGAAACGCTAGGGAAAGGGAGGAAGCGGACCGCAGAATGCGACAGCGGCGTCAGGAGATGCAACAGACAGCTTCTGCAGGACCATTGGCCTGGATGCAGGCCCTTCACCAGTACCTGTAGCTACGTAGACTGGACTTATTTCTATTGATTAAGAGAGGGACGGGTGCGGAGCCGGTGCTCCTCCGTGCAAAGCTCATACGTACAGGGATGGCAGCGGAACTGCGTATGCTCGAGCATGCCTTCAGATGTTAGCAGGTGTACAGTGATGGAAGTGAGTCAAATAGCGAGATACTGTAGGTAGAGTTGTTGCCGTCGAACTGGGAGGTTTTGTCGACGAGGCTTCGATCAAAAGGGCACCCATGCGATGATGGCACACAATCTAAACCGGTAACAAGATATGCCCTCGCTTCGCTCCGGCAGTTGCACGGCTGAAATTAAGAGAGGAAAATCATTTTTTTGTCATTTCCGTTGCCATAAAACCATACATATTGTACATATTTTGCCCAGTTGAAGGTGCAGACAGAAGGAGAGTTACTGACCGAGATACAGGGGAAATAAAGCGGCCGTGGCAGCCACCAAAATGTATCAGCAGAGTGACAGATCGTCCGCAAGTGGCGTGTTAAACGCAGGGCATTGACAGCAACACTTGATTTGATATGCTGCGGGTACTCCAGTAACGAGAGCAGTTGCTAAATAGTCCAGAATAAACACAGACATTTGTTGAAAAACGGGCCAGTACAGCGATGCGATGGAAAGGGAGCGCGGGAAAACCATAGTTAAATCGAGTTTGAGGGGAATTGACAGCAACTCGCAGAACCAAAGGACCCCAGAAAGAATTGAGAAAATGCAGACTGGAGAATTTGACAATGAGAGAAGTAGGCAAAGGAATGGCAAACCTGAGAAACAGGAGTTTGCCTTTTATGCGCGGAAAATGGTCTGGAGGTCCGCAGCCGCAGTTCAGCAGCTGCTGCTGCGACAAACTGTGCATACCCAGACGGGGTTCGGGTCGGGTCAGGTGCATCGACGATAGGTAGGCTGCAGAAGTTTTTGAACCATGAGGCCAGGCATTTTTTGATGAGACAGAATAACTTTTTCGACGGAAAAGGTTGACTGAGATTTTGTTCTATGGTGAAATGGAAAGCAGCACTGCACGACGACACTTTGCGCTGCGGCGCAGGGAGAAACAGAGGACATTTCAGGGAGGTTACACTACCTTATTAATTCCGGTGGAACGATGATATTCGTGCGCGCTCTTGCACGCAGCGCACAGTCGTTCCGCGGGTGGAAGCACCGGAAATTGTGGGAATAGTGTGAATGCAGACCTCGATAGAGAGCGATTCAAAGCTGTGTGTAAGAACGAAGTTTACTGAGGACTGTGCGCGCGTCTTTTGACGTTTAAGATGCGGAGTGAGGAGAGACTTGAACAGCAGGGGATACATCACAGCCTTGATGCCTGCGGCACAGTGAGAACTCACCAATGATTCAGAGAATTTTCAACCTCATCAATTGATGTTGAACCACGGGCACAGCTTGCAGTCATTGCAGAAATTCCAGGCACGGTGCGAATAAGGACCTGGATGGAGATCAATGCAAACACTGCAAAGGTTGAATAGGGTCATTTGATGTTCAGGATGAAGAGCGAAGTCCCAGTTGAAAAGAAGGGGATAAGCCATATGGGGATTAGGACAAAGAAAAGCAAATGAAAGCCGTCCATCTCGTTAAGAGAACGGATAATAACTTACTTACACGATGCATATGGATTTCACTCATTTGACAGCCCAGCTAATTTCTTGAGACATCTTTCACCTCTGAAGTCCAGAAAAGGGAATTACATTGTCTTCGCTATTTGAATCTATCTGCTGGCTAGGTAACTTGGTAAATCTGATCTTAAATGTTCTTCGGATCGCCTCTGACCCAGCAAGATCCTAATGTTAATGCAGAACACAAACAACAGATTTGGTGGGGCATAATTACTTTCTTTAGCTCTGTTATTATCTAGGTGAATACAGACTTTGTCTTACTGCTCTCGAGCGCAACGACTGAGCTCCGTTATTATCTAGCAATCAGCCTTGCCGTTTTCTAACAGGTCCATTTTTGAAAGAGTGGTCCGTGCGCATGTTTGTTTGGTTTGTTTGCTGCCCCAGACAAATGCAGACACCACATTGCTTCCTGCCTCCCACCTGCCCATACCCCCCCTTGCCCTTCTCTCAGGCCTCATAGCAAAGCTACCTGTGAAACGCCCTGATGCTCTCATCAAGAGCCGCCATCCAGTGAGGATGTCCGTTCGTTCCGGACCGTCGCTGACTGGCAGACGTTCGTCCAAGTTTCTTCCATGCGGGTGCTCGGTATTTTAACTCTATTGTGTCAGGTCATGCTTTTCAAAATACCCGCCATTTGAACGTACCTCTATTGCGCTAGGTCATGCTTATCAAAATGCCTGCCATTTGAATGCAGCTCTATTGTGTCGGGTCATGCTTTTCAACATGGCAGCCATTTGAACGCAGGTCTATTGCGCCGCTTTTCAAAATGCCAGCCATTTCAATGCAGCTCTCTTGCGCCAGGTCGTGCTTTTCAAAATGCCCGCTTTGGATGCAGCTCTATTGCGCCAGGTCACGCTTTTCAAAATGCCAGCCATTTGAATGCACCTCTATTGTGTCAGGTCATGCTTTTCAAAATGGCAGCCATTTGAATGCAGCTCTATTGCATCTGGTCATGCTTTTCAAAATGCCCGCCATTTGAATGCACCTCTATTGCGCCAGGTCATGCTTTTCAAAATGGCAGCCATTTCAAACGCACCTCTATTGCGTCAGGTCATGCCATTTGAACATACCTCTATTGCGCCAGGTCATGCTTTTCAAAATGCCTGCCATTTGAATGCAGCTCTATTGTGCCAGATCATGCTTTTCAAAATGGCAGCCATTTGAATGCACCTCTATTGTGTCAGGTCATACTTTTCAAAATACCACATATTTTGAGAAGTGTTCAAGTAGATCATGGGATTCCAATGAAGCATATATTGAGTTTTCAGAAAATTTAACCCGGAAACCCTCGAGGGATGGGACGAAAAAACTTGGGGGGTGAGAAAAGGAACCCAGAAACCGTCACGAAACAATTTAAAAAACTGGTTCTTTGATTACTATACAGTACTCTCTTCGCGCTCTCCGCGCTCGCGGTCAATCTCTTTTGCCACAGCTTTCAATCTAAGATATTCAACTCCACCGCAATGTCCAGATGCTTTTGCGAATTTGCAAATATTGTGAGTGATGAATACCGAGAATGTGAAGCTAAAGCCCGACGAATGTAGGCAGCGGCATGAGGACGGAGATTTACCAACTTACCAGGAACGAATGCTAGGAAGAGGTAGTTGCAATCGAGAATTCAACATGGCGACACATTGTGGAGCGGATGACATCAATCGCTCCCATAGGCACCACTTTTGACTTGATGAACCACGTCTTTTCTTACAGCTGTTTTCAAAAAAGTATTCGGGTTTTCATCGAGTGGTGCTACTCAAAAATAATGGCCGGATGTATGCTTTCCGGACTAGCTAAAATCTCGGCCAGGATGCATATGACTGCAGGCTAGAAAATGCGATATTTGGGGGATGAAAATGTTCATCAAACTGTGGTGTACGGAAATCTCGAATTTCACTCACCTGTCACCAGTAAGACACAGCTCAATATTAGCACCTTGGTTGATACCGTCAAGAATACTCCTCTAAAACTCTACCGGTTCGCCACGCACCTTCGTGTTTTTTGAAACCGTGTGCTGGCCAGTGGGCGGCTAGGTCCGGTCACCATTCTGGACGACATCCCAAAAACTCGCGATATAGGTTCTAAAGCGGAAACACGGTGATCTAGGAGTCGAGCGTTCAGGCTCCACTTGAGTAGCAGAGCATCACTTCGTCTTTGGTTTGGGGAGAGTATAGGAATATTAGCAAGTATGAAGGACAGTAAAAGCCAAGGGGCACACACCGCAACTTGCTCCACCTAAATACCGCCCTCTGGTGCCGTTGCGATGCTAAGCTATCCCAGATATACTAGAGGAGGCATGTAGGGATGTCAGCAAAGAGATTGTGCGAACCAAAATGAGTCCAATCTCACCAGACAGTCATTGGGGTCTCTGAACGAGTTGTATACCGGTTTTCGGGTGTCGCAGAAGACCAAGAGTGCAAGTTTGGATCACCTAATACGCATTAGAGACCTTCTGCGGACATCCGGGAGTGGCCAGACGCTCGCGCGCGCCCTTGTTGGTGAAAACATCGAAATTCTTGTATTCTGCCGTGGGGTGGTCCATGGCGAGCTGAATGGACACAAAAACGAGATAATAGCGTGTCTTGAGGGCTTATTAATGAATTGGAGATGTCCCGGGGAGGCAACACACGCGGGACTGCAGCAGAAAGAGCGGGAGGATGGTGGAAGAAGGCAAGACACGTGATTACGTACTACCCATCACTGCTTGATCGAACAATTCTGATTCGATTCCGAACTTGAACATGCGAACTAGGAGACTTTCGGAGGCAAATACAATTACTTTTGAGCACTATTGTCATCTTTCCACCTCTTTTCAGTCCATCCCGGTGCTCTAGCCAACACAATAACATTACAAATGCAATAATACACAGACTTGGGACGATGCAACGACATTTACACATGCGGTGAGTTAGTAGTACAGAACAGTAACATGCATTTACAATCACGGAACAGGTGCCCTTCCAAGAAAGCCTGAATATGAAGTGTTATATTTCAGTTATGTTCAAGTTCAGTTAGGAGCGACGTACAAACTCAATGTTTGGTACGAGTAGACCTGCGGACAGGTTCTGTCGGGGCGGTATTCTTGGTCTTTTTGGACTTCATGGCAGTGGTAGCAGGCTTTCCTTCCATGTCTATCAGTATTTCAGTCTCACGGATATGTACACCGACTCACTGGCTCACTGAACTCCTTGCAGACCTTCACAATATACAATGAAGGGTCAAAAAATTCGAAAGGCACTTTGCTACAGAGCACGAAAAAAATCCGTAGAGCTGAAAACTACGACCCTGTCAGAATCCGGCTTGAAACGACTGCACAGTGGCCAAAATACTGTTTTGATGCAGAATCTCGGCACATTGTTTGGTGACAGACTGCATTTGTTTGGTGACCGCCTGTATTTGTTTGGATTGCATGGAGAGCCCTGAGCACCTTTTCAAAAGGACCAGGGCCATGAAAATAAATCTGAAGAGACAGTCTGAACCAGAGTTTTGCTGGCTATCCTCCCAGCACCGGTGGCACAGCTGCGCCACCCATCCCGTGCGCCTCCGGGTTGGTCAACGAATTTCCCATCACCATCCACGGATTCTACATGGAAGGCGAGGTGTACATTAACGCAGAACCCGATGCCAGTGCTATCCCCGAGTGCTCCAGCGCGGGCGGAACCCGTGGATTTTACTATGACGGAGAGTCAGACCACGCTTGCGGGGTGTCATCTTGGTATCTTGAGTCTTCACATTCCAGAAGAGTTCAGGGCAAATACAAGAATAAAATAAAAAAACGGGCCCAGCCCTAAGTTCCGCAAACAGCAGTAATCACTCGCTAGAACCAAGTTCACTGTGGCCAAAATTCGCCGAACTGGAAACCGCTGGGATTCTAATATAAGAATTTTACTGCTCTTTGCGGAACTTAGGGCGCGGCTCGGTTTTTTTTTTTTTTGTTACAGTGCGCAACATCACATCACGGTTCCGCTTTTGGCAGTAAACAAGCAAAAACTTTCGACGCCTAACCAGATTTTCTGCTCTACTTACAGCCGTTGTCAGTACCGAAGGCACGAATCAGAAAAATGCCATTTGGGCATTTTCTGATCCCCGCGACCGATTCACCCATATCTCGATGGATTCTACATGGATTGAGATGAAACATAGCTAGATAATTCGGTGTAATTCGTGCGCAATTAGTGATAGAAAAATTCTGCCAAAATATTATATATAGTTGGTGAGCTGGGTTTGTGAGCGATTTTGGGGTCAATTCAATTTACCGGCATCTAGGCATGTTCAAATAACCTAGATTTTTGCGAGGGAGGAGTTTTATGCATTCTTGAACTTGTGATAGAGCCGCAATCTGCAATATCCTAGTTTATCATGCTTGTAATGACATTGAGACAACGGCAATACACTGCAATCAGCAAACAGTGTGATATTTGGATCCACTGCTGAACTCTTTGCACATCTGACTCTATCACATCTTTCAAAATGTATTCGAGCCCTTTCTGACAAAAATCTACATCATTTGGATATGTCTAGATGCCTGTAAATTGTATTCATCCACAAAATGGCGCCTCAAGCAATGCCACTGAATATATAATATCTTTGCAAGTTCCTTCTATCACTAATTCCACATGGATTAGCTGTGTATTTCTATCTAGGCTTCATGTGAATCAGTGCAGAACTGACTCAGATACTGGGAATTCTTTGAAAATACCCCAAAACAGAATATTTCTGATCTGCGCCTTCGGTACTGACAACGGCTGTAAATGGACACAAAAGCACATTAAAATGATACTATTAAGGTAGAAGAATCCATGGTGTGCTTGGTGGGACGAACGGTAAACTTTTTACTTTTTTGACCACCGAAAAAGTGAAACAAACCCTAATGATCGGATCAATTCCCTTTTGGGGTAGGGTTAAATCACGTGCGGCTCTCGCGCGCAATAATGTTGGGGTCTCCCTTGACGCTGGCAGGAATTCGACGGTGTGAACTGTAGGTTTTTACAGCAAATGCTGCCTGTCTGAGATTCAATCCCAATCTAATACATTTTCCATGAACACAACAAAGACCAAAATGGGAGCTGACATACCGGTACGCATCCATATATCGCCAGCAGTGGCGGAAATACCGGCGTATAGTGTCTGTAGAGATGAGATTGAGGGATTCAGGGACCAGTCTTTGTGCGCATGGAAATGTCCCGTCCGTGAGTTCGCGGAAACCTAAAAGATTTGCATGAATTGAATGGCAGTTGCAGAAAGATGTAATGAAGACTCACGACGCTTCAGCTGACTCCACACCATCTCGATAGGATTGAGTTCGCAATGGAACTTGGGAAGGAAAAGGCACTTGTGTCCTGCCTTCTCGATGATGAGCTGTAAAAGAGGCTTCTCATCACGGAAGTCTTCCTGCCAGGCGGCCTCTCGATTGGCGGCGGTTCGACCAATTCCTCCTTCAAGGAGGACGAAAAAGCGCACGGCGGGCATGCATCAGGTGATCACTAGGCCCCTCTCTCACTACCAATGTCTCATCTGGGTGCTCAGGAGCTCCTTCCTCCGGACCGTGGCAGACTGCTGTCAGCTCGCCGACGTTTCCGCAGCAGCACCACCTGGAATACCCGTCGTACAGACCAGGTGGCCATCATTTGGGAGATTTTCCTGCCGCTGCTGCGCTGCACGGACTTGCAGACGGGGATGGTACATATGTCCAGTGTACTGTAGACTTTCGACCAAAGGTTCAGTGACAGGTGACACCCAACTTTTTTTGATGTGTGCAAAAATCACCTTAATTCAAAAGAAAATTTTCGGTCTTCTCGGAAGAGAAAAAATCTAAAAATAGTGAACCTTTGGTCGAAAGTCTACAGTATGCCCATTGACGCGAGCCCCGCCGAACACGGCTGAGACAATTTTAAGCCAGGATCTGGGTGGGCCTTGATATGCCTCGTTCTGAAAGTACGGGAGGACTATGGGATGGGTGCGAGGGGCTGAAAATCCTAAATCCGAAGTCATGATTGGCGGGTCCCGCCAAAACGTCAACCAGTGATCCTAGTCGTTTTAGGAACCTTTTTGATCCCTTTGCTTGTCTCGTGATCAAAAAGATCGGTTGCCTAAAACGTACTGGTCGCGAGTCTAATGTCCAATGCCTGGCAGAAGGAATCATTGGAAATGATAGCCTGGTTTATAATCCGGGCTGTCTTCTGCAGCGTTCCTGACATCGTCGGCGTGAGTAGCAGCAACGCGGGCCCAAATAAATTGAGCGAGGGAGGGAGCATGGGAGCTCCCGATACATAATATATATGTACTTGGAAGCAACTACTGTAGCCTTGTGTATGGGTGAAACAGTTTTTCGAGCGTGACTGAAACGACGAGCTTGAAACCAGAAACGCCCACTGTGTTATGCGTGACCCGTGAAACAAACCCACATTTTTCAGACATTTCTTGATCGTTTTGAGAAATTTTGCGGGAGTAACGCAAAAATTTGTTGAAACGACTTCCCCGTTATGCGTTACGCAGGTCAAAAACTGAAACGAAACGACCCCTGCGTTGAGCAAGAAATAATGCGGGAGGCTCTATGAGCCTGGCCCGCTTTCTCAGTAATGAACGGCGGCGCCGCTTACTGAGCCCAAAATTTGCTTCGAAATGTCACGGCGGCGCCGGATGAGAACGGCAAATTCTGAGACGCGAAACCGAAGATGAGCATCGTAATAAATGCTGGATGCGTGGAACCCTTACCTTGTGCTTGAGAGAGGCGAAGCCAAAGCACAAGGAAGAATTCCTGCTGGGCTATATATCCTCTCTGACTTGGCCTCCGCTAAAACTATAGCACCGAGACAGAGTCAGCCCGGTAGCGAAGGATCGATGGAGTCGACTGACTCCGCGGTGGAGCCGAGAAATAATCGGCACTATCATATAAAGAGTTACTGACTTTGACATGAGGTCCCGTGGGTGCTACAGCACTCAAAATTTCTCACCGCGGCGCTGGCGCTAATAGCGCTCGTCTGTTGATTGAGTTGATCGCGGCGGTGGAGTCTGCGCGAGGCTGTCGCGCGAGTGGATTCGAGTCAGTGTTCGTCGCAGTCCATGCCACAAACACTGTAAGACTGGGACCGGGTTTTATTCACCCGTTCTCCGGGTCAATTTCCCCATTCACCCGAAAAGCGGGTGAAAACCTGGTGAACCACTTTTGGGTTAGAATCAACCATTTGAACGGGTGATTCGGTTTCACCCGTTTATATCATACTTTTCACCTGTCAGCACTTGAGTAGGTATGTCACCCGTTCAGAATCGGGTGAAAGTACCCCAGTTTCCGGTTGAATTTCCTTTGGCACCAGTAATTGAACTATTCATCCTTTAAGATAGTGCTTGTCTAAAGACTGTAAAATATATATTTTGCTTTGTTCTTAGAGTGAATTCGGACTTGAAGACGGTAGATCGGACACAAGTCCCGATGCACGTGCTTTATTTGATGGACCAATCAGCTGCGAATGATGGTAACGTAAGTTGGTCGCGTCTCTCTCTTTTACTGCCACCATCTCCTCCTTCCCCAGCTCGTATCATCCTCAGTCTCCTCTCCTCTTGCTTGTCGACCCTCAAAACCTGTGTCTATAGTCTATCTGGCTTGGCTGTCTGGGTCTTCCTGGTCTGCCTGTCTGCTTGATGCTGCTTTTCTCGCTGGGCTACTTGCTGGTACTTGATGTGCTGCTGGAAACTACTGCGCTGAGCTCGGGCCCAGGTCTTCCCTGGCGCAATACTAACCTTTCATCCTCTCCCCAGAGTCCCCGATGGATGTATGTGCATGGATTGCAGGTATGTGACTTAGCTCTGCCGAGGTCTCGCCCTAACCAATCGTGTTCCTTGGTTTTCAGTCACTCGTTACGGCTTGAGTAGTTACGTTGTTTCGTCGTCTTTGCGGTTGTGATATCAATGTCGAGTCGGCCTCATTCGCTCTTCACTGCAGTAAGTTTTATGTTTTGTTCCCTTCAATGTTTGTCTTCTGATCCAACTATTGTTTCTAAGTGTATTCTCTCCCGGTGTTTCGATCTATCCGCCATGTATTACCTAAGAGTAGTCATTGTACCTCGCCAATATATATGTTTTTCCCCCCCTTTTTATCGTGGGATTAAGGAGCAAAATAAATTGTCGAAGCGGGGCGGAATAACCCGAAGTTAAACCTGTGTCTGGGTTACACGAATCACCCGACAAACGGGTTAATAAAACCTTGCAAATTGTAACCCATACGCCGGGTGAAAAGCAAAAAATATTTGATCAAAGTCGCCCGTTTGCAACCCATTTGAACGGGTTGCTCTCACCCGCCAACTGACCGGACCCGAGTGACTTCCACCCGACAACCTGTGCATGTTGACCCGTTTACCGGGTTAGTCAACTAGCAAAATTCACCAGGTTTGGGTCTTATAGTGAAACCTTTGAGCATGTATTTGGTGTTGAATTCCTTTGTTTTCTTTTGGGGTGTTGAGTCCTCCATGAACGCGACCAAAGATTATATATAGTTTTGAGTCTGTCGAGTACCTTTCGATGTAGTAGTTTAGTTGAATATTATTATTCTTTTCTTCAATTGCATTCCCCGTCCCAATTCACGAAAATTCCTGCCAATAGTGGTGCCGCGAACCCAAGTAATGGTCAGCAAATCTGGCTAATTTACCTCCGATTACTGCTAAATTATTTCCAACGTCCAGAGAAAGCTAATGAAGGAAACCTCGATAATCTAGCCGAATTACGTTGAATTGCCCCAATTTCCGGGCAATCTGGCCTTATTACCAAAGGAGGCTTTTCCTGATGTACTCACTAGGATACTAGATTTCTACACAGTTGTTAGGCTCGAGACCAGCCTGTCTATGAAGCAAGCTGTCGATAGACAGGCTGGTCGATCTGAGTTTGAAATCCCATAACGCGCGAGATACCATAAAAGGCATATTTATAAGCAAAATCAAAGATCTAAAGTAACACTAGTAAATTGTTGGAATACGGCATTACGTGGCCAAGCTTGGCGCACTCACGTATGTCACCGACGGATCACGGAGGTGTACGTGGCCTCTCGTATATAGCTTACGCGTTGCCTTAGCACGCTCCTTTATCCGTTTGCCTACGTACCCCCCACTGTCCGTACCTACTAGGCCAAACGTTCTTCTGGTTGTTGCTACCCGGGCCCCCCTCCGAGCCGGTAAAAGTCCACAATATTTTTGGTGTCCCGGGACGGGAGAGGAACTTGGCACAACTCACCAAACGTCAGTGCTCAAGTGTCAGAAATGCGTGGCGGGCAGATGTAAGTCTCTCTTCATTGTCGTATACCTTATGTGTGCTGATAAAATCTGTACAAGCTCATAAACGGCGTGGACCCCAAGAATTTTGTGGCATTGACCGACTTTGTCTATGCCTCAGCCCTGAAATATAGGTCTGGCGGAGTCGGAGAGGGTGTGCCCGAGATATACACTGTGCACGCAGTGCTCCTTGTACGTCCGTGTCTCTGGTGCCATTCATTCTTTATTCACTGGCTTTTCCAGCGCCGGTTTGTCTTTGATCACCCGACCCTCAAGGCTTCACCTGCCGAAGAAGAGGCACCAGACAGCGATATTGAATACGACGAGGGAGAGGACGCCCGACTCCGCAAGAAGCCAAAGAAAATGCCAGCAAAGAAGGCCGGTAAAGTTGCCAAGGGTGAGAATTTCTGGGGTAGAGTTGATGAGTGGTTCAAGGCGGAGGTGGCCGAGCGCGGGTCTTCGTTAACTGGTCCCAAATGGAAAAGGTATGTATTTTATTCCGTGATCTTTGACCTTTCTGCAAACTGATCTCTCGTGTTCTGCAGTTACATCGACCAGCTTCTCATTGACGACCAGCGCCAATTCAAGAGGCTCGTCCCTGGGTCTGCTGTTATCGGTCGCGAGAACCTCCAGCCTTCCCATAGCTCCAATTTGTCAGAGCCACTTGTGCCGCCGCCACTGCAGTCTCAAGACGAGTTTGGGGGATATTATTTCAGCTCGTCAGGGGAGGTTTTGCGATCGCTGCAGGCCACCACTAGTAACGTCTAAATAACAAGATACGAATTTATTTATCTTCCATATAATGTACTTTACGAGGACCTTAAAGACGCGACGCGCAGAAATGATGCGTTGTTTGTTAGCCATCATCCCTTTGTTGTGGGCGTGTTTTGGCACGGTTGATGTCGCTTCTTTCCTTTCGTCCACCACCACGCAAGCCGCAAGTCTGTATTCCCACCGTCAAGGCGTACCGATTCCTCAAGTCATTTCAAATAGCATCAAGAATGCGACCCAACCTACCGCCCCAGTCTTCCCTCTAGCCCTCTCAAGTAGCGCAAATGTCGTCGAGGGGTGCAAGTGTAAACCCATGTCAACCTCAAGATGTTTCTGAAATTCAAGACTCACGGACCCCGCTCAAGATTCAAGCAGTCTGCACTCAAGAATCAAGCACCTGGCTGAAAAATCAAGCACCTGGCTCAATGTCTAAAGCACCTGGCTCGTAAACACTTGGACTCTTCTATTGCAAGCAGTGGCAGACAGAGCTGATCCCGGGAATGGACGGTGAGTATTGTCCCTTCTGCATAATCAATTTACATATTCACCGCCCCGTAGTATCTTGGTTCTTCGACAACAAGACAGTGCACGGAAGATGGGTCAAAAGTCTGTGTTTGGTGCGTTATCAACTTCCTTCTCATCATGCATGAACTGAGGTCATTTGATCGCTCAGATATTATCGCGCTTTCAGTGCCCGGTCCCAACCGTTCATGCGCATCGGTGTTGGAGGCTGCCATTCCAAGGCAGGGGCAGGTGAGAAAGGGTATCGGTGTGATTCGGTGTACATCCATGTGCAGTACATAGTACAATACAAAAATTATCAGCGCATTAGTACCCGTTGAGGGCCAGGGTGAGCAGGAAGAGCTGGCAGGGGCAGGCCCGGCAGGGCGGGAATAGGCACGCGGGGCCACGCGGCGTGGGCCGGTCTGGGCCGCCCACGTGCTCAACATGCATCTGGCGTAAAATCAAGAAACAAACCAAGCGCAAATTCTTTGCACCCTGTTCATCGCAAACAACCTGTGCTTCAAGTTCCTGTGCTTTCTCGAGCCCCTCCAGCATCTTAGCGAACGGCTCCAAGTTCTCCACCATCACATAGTCTGTGAAATTGCCGATCCAGCCATACAGGTTGATCCTGGTCTGACTGATGACCCATTTTCCCGACGGGTGTTTTTGAAGGGTGAAGTACAGACTTCCCTGCCGGCCCAAAAAATCAGCAGAGATTCACTTATGACGAGAAGAACTGAAAGTTCTGACCTTGTCAAGCCCCCCAATCTCGATGCTGTCGTCCTTCTCCGCCTTCAGCAGCTCCAACAATTTGGGAACGAAATAACCGGCGCCGGTGTGTCCGAGGTACAGGAAGCGGTTCTCAGCGTCAATAAAGCAGGTGGCGTTACCACATGAATGCCGCCGTGTACCAGCCGGCATTCAGGTCGATGTGGGGGAATGCCATCGCAGAAGCGGAACAGGTCCCCATTACGGCTACAGCCCAACGCATTCAGACTGTGATGCGTGGCCTTCGGTCCCCTACCATGCCTTCCGTGAGCCGAGGAACTCGAGATATCGTCTGGAGCGGCACGCCGTGCCCATACGTACCCTCCAACTCATCCCTTGATCCATTGGTCAGTCTTATTGCGCTAATGCCTACCTCCCTGGAAGGTTATTTCTTTGGTACGAATTTCGCTTTCCGTAGTTGCGCATCCTCTGACCCCTCACAATGTCGAGCAGTCTGCGGGTTGCGTTGGGTAACAGGGCGAGGAAAAGAGGAAAGATGGACCTACCTCAGCTAATATATTTCACTTTGTTTCGTACCACATCCTCCGTGACCAGTGTAGGTCAATGGACCAGAGATAGTGCAACACTATCTCGCTCCTTCCTCTAGGGATCGTCTCCAGCGGGCAGTTTACCCACCCAAACCTCCGATTCACACCACACCACCTCGCCCTCTTTTCTTCACGATTTCGTACCCCATCGACACCCTCCTCTCGACCATATTTTCTACTCCAGTCAATAGCGTCTACACGGACAGGGATTCCCGGCTTTGTCATTGCAGAGAGTGTGGCCCATCAGGAAAACACAAAGTTGCCACATAGCTCCAGATAGCACCACATAGAAGCCATAGTGGCCATAGCAGAGGGGCCAACTTTATAGAAAGGTGGGAGGGGGGGGGGTCAAATCTATAGACACACATAGACCCCCATAGTTCTCATGTTGTTTATCATAGTAGCCATAGTAGCCATAGCCATAGGGCTCATAGCACCCATATTTCAGCCAAAAAGCAAAAGTTTTTTTTTCACCCTACTACCCTTTTGACCTATTGTTTCTAATGATATGCCTGATATTAGATCTAATTAAAGGAAATCCGATTCATCTTATGTACTAAATGCAACTTGAGTATTGTAAATAAATGCTAGTATGGGGAATTGAACTCTTGACCCTCGCGCGAACTAAGAAAATCTTAAAGCGACAAAATAAAGCCATCACTTAGTCTGTTGTTAAGCGCGGGGTCCCGATTGGGGTAAGCGCTTGTTATATAATCAGCACAGCCACGCAGTATTGAACCTCTAACCACGGCAGAACAATGGGCTCTTGCGCCCATTTAAACTACTCAGAAAGACTTAAACTGGCAATTCAAACCTTCTCAAATTTATTCAATATTTTAGGGCGCAATTTAACGCTCGGTGCCTTGAACACGGCACACAGTCACGTGGGTACTTGGGTACTTCCACCAGCTGATTCCGGAGCGCATTAAAAATCCCAAGCACATAGAAAGATTTTTAGTACTGTCATGAATGTATTTGTGCAAAAAATCAATCGGAATATTGATTCTGTATGCACAAAACATCGAAAAGCGCCGATGTGGCTGTGCAGATTATGTAACAAGATCTTACCCTGATCGGACCCCCGCGGTTAATAACAGACTTCAATATAACGAGGTACGAGTTCAGTCATATTGAAGTGTCTGGCTGCGAGAGACTAGCCATCACTGGTTTCAAAACACATTCAAACCACAATGGCTTAAACCATGGTTTAAACCACTGTGGTTCAAACCAAAGCCTGCTCCCTACATGATCATAGGAGGGTGGTTTAAACCAGGCTATTGTTGGAGATGATGTGGTTTAAACTCAAACCATGCTGTTGCTGGATATTTTGGAAGATTCCTCAATTCTTAGTTCATTCAGTTCAGTTCACTTTTTTAATAATATTCTGCCTGGCAAAATATTATTAAAAATTATTAAAAACATGAACTGAACTGAACTGAACTAAGAATTGAGCACCCCTATTCCCAAGGACCAATTTCCAAAGAGCTGTGTTGAGTTATTGCCACCACTGCCGCAGTCTCACGGTGGTATATATTGGAAGCTTCCATTCTCAAGAACTGTCGCGTTAACACCACCGCCGCCGCAGTCTCACAGCGGTAGATATTTTGGAAGCTTCCATTCCCAGGGACTTCCATTCTTATCATGAGGCATTAACACCACCGCCACCGCAGTCTCATGGTGGTATATACTGGAAGCTTCCATTTCCAAGGACCCTTCTGAAAGAACTGTTGCGTTAACACCACCACCGCTGCAGTCTCACGGCAGTAGATATTTTGGAAGCTTCCATTCCCAGGGACTTCCATTCTTATCATGAGGCGTTAACACCACCGCCACCGCAGTCTCATGGTGGTAGATATTTTGGAGGCTTCCATTCCCAGCAGTCTCACAGTGGTATATATTGGAAGCTTCCATTTTCAAGGAGGGCAGCGAAGTTGGTACACGCGGATTGTTGACTCAGAAGGCGAGATCGAGTGGGCGACAAAAGCCACCAAAGGACCAGAAGGAAGAGACGAGATCGCGATGGGAGAAGAAGGGCATCCCCAGGGATTATAGTCCGTTAAAATTGCTGCATGAGAAGCTGAGGCAGGAAAGAATGTCGTCGAGGCGTGGATGACCTTGCTCCCAGAGATTTAGCGCAGCGATCTTCACATGTCGATTGATCGTGAATGGTGCTCTGAGGAGAACGTCGGCGTCAGCTCAAATTTTTAGGATAGCGACTTCATAATGCCCCTACGATGAAGGGAATACAGCGGTAATTCTATAAAGAGGGGAAAGCAGATGCAGGGGACGAGTTTATGGCAGTCTAAGCTTGGATTGACAAACATCAATCATAAATGCAGTGTCATGTGGCGCTTGGGGCTGACTGGGCCGAGCGAGCGCTACACAGGTTTTCTTGGTGGAGGCGTGTTGCAGTTTAAAAGATGGTGGCCTATTGCCGGTGTATCACCAGGAAACATTGAAAAGCCGTAAGGCGAAGCATTGTGGGAAGGGCGGAGACAATGGGGCATTTTACGTCAGAATCTGATGCGGAATGATGCGGAATGGGCCCTGGATGGGTGCTTCCAATGGATCGGGTTCGAATGCCCATAAGCGGAGTTTAAAGGCTTCGGACAGACACCTTAATTTTATAAGGAGAGAGATACTGAATTGCTGTAAATGTTTGCAGTGATCACGGCTATCATTCCTGAGAGGCACGGCTGAGAAAATAGCCCTGGGACTTCACTGTAATTGAAATGGTTCACAAGGTTGTCCAGTCAGGCGGCTCAAAATGTGACCATTGACAGCTAACTGCAAAACCGGAGAGCCTTTACGGAAAAAGCTGGCCAACGCCACCTGACGTCAGTTCCCCTTTAGGCAGTTAGCTTCAGTCCCTTCGCCACTCAGCTCCGAGTCGTAGTACACCATGCAATACAACGCCTGTCCCTTCAACCATGTCGAACAACTACTGCTACATCCCACCCGAACAAAAGAGGCTTGTTATAAAACTGGCCGCCAAGGGATGGAAACCCCAGCAAATTGCCAACGCGTTGGACATGGGCGTGAACAGTAGCATGTTCATGAAGCGGTTGTGTAGTAGAATGTAGTAGAAAATATTTTTTAATGAGATATAGTGTCCGTAATTCAAGAGAGGTGTTTGAATTATACAGTTCGTGTGTCAGAGACTTGGCAAGTTCCTACCTCAAGGTCAAGGGAAGATAGAAGAGCAGGGCGGCCGTTCGTGGCTGGCTGAGCGACAATGAAGCCCATGGTGTTCCAAAGTCGCTTGACCCTCTTCTCTCGTGGGCGGGTGGAGCTGAGCGTCTAAATGGGGGAACTGACGTCAGGTGGCGTTGACCAGCTTTTTCCGTAAAGGCTCTCCGGTTTTGCAGTTAGCTGGAAAAGGCCACGCGTTTCAAAATGTAACCCAGTAATTGTGGTCTGGAAAGCGCAAGAAGCTTTGATGAATTTTGGAGCTTGCTACATAAAATCGAGGCCTCATGTGGTGAAGAGAGGCCCATAGATCATGGGTCACCAAAAAGATTTACAGAAATTGGTCAAAATTCGCGAGTTAAAAGCCAGTTGCCGAGGGCCACGCTTTCCGTGATCATCGGTCCTTGCACATTTGCAAAAGGAATGTACAGATTGAGGTTTAAACCAACGTTGAGCTTGTAGCACACAGGTATAGGCCTCCTGGCTTCTTTTATGTGTTCAAGGAGACCAAGCTGGAGTGGCTGGATACCCGATGCCATTTCGATGAGAATCGATTCATTTGTAAATAGCTCAGCTCATGGGGAGACAATCAGTCCATACCAACAGCTGACCAACAGCAGTACGGCTATGTGAAATACTGGACAATTTCGATCAAATCTACAGGGGTTGTGACGCGTGACCCATTTTACCTATTCGACATTTCGGCAGCTGCCAAATTTTTGCGTGACACCTCGAAAATTTCGACATTCAAAACGAAATTTTAGTCTTTTTGGCGCTGTATGAGCATTTTTGGGGCCTGCGTGATGGCTTGAAGGTTCGACAGAGGCCGGAGTGACGCGTGACATCTGAGGTAAGCTCGAGTCTTGAAAAAATGTGGGAGGTGAATTCACATGATATGGAGGGATATAGATGAAGAAAACCACCAAAAATATGGACTCCAACCACTCTTCTGTCAATTTATGGTCAGTTTTCAGCCTCATATACCATTTGAATATTGGTTTGAGGATCATTCGAGGCACATTGAACAGCTACTTGCTGTGAAACATTGATTCGGATGGAATCCGAGCGAGAGTTCCCAAAGTGGCAGGTGTCCACGCGATGAAGCAAATCTGCGTGCCTCGCCCGCCCGCAATTCGCAACCTTCATAAGGCTCCTCTGTATCTTGAAATTGATCCTAGGAACCCCGCAGAAGGTATACATGTCCGTAGACACTGATTTTCGTCCGGCCTGACGCCCCCGGGAACGTCAACACGAATGGCCGGCCAAAATACCGTTTATAAACAGTTTTAAACGGTTTCTAAACGGTGTTCAACCGTTTCCGTTTAGTTTGGCCGTTTCTTCAGATGAAAACTAAATGGTTGGAGCCTTGAGGGCCAGGTTTACAGGAGCAAGCACACAGTTGACCCTTACACCAAAATTCTGATACACAGACAATAATTGGCTTCAATATATACAGTCACCAGTTCCAGCCAATTTTTATCCGAACTCAACCTTCCCTAAGCCTCGGACCCCCGGCCTTGCTGTCGGACTCCATGCTTTATCCGAATTTTTGACCTGCTATTAGGTCCCAAAATTCGATTTCTTATCCGGAGGATGTCTTGCCCATTTTCGGGCATCTTTTATCCGAATTCAAAATGTTGCCAAACAGGGATTTTAGGTGATTCTTTTAGGGGTCCTGGGGTAGACAAGGGCCACAAGTGCACATATTCAGGTCCTATATAATGGAAAGTTGTGGATACATTGCCATCCCTGTCTGGGTTGGAGTCGAGCCGCTCCAGAACACTCACATGTGTAAATTCCAAGCCAGAGCTTCCTGGCCTCTATGCAGCTTCGGGTGTCCGGGAGAGCCATCTGCAGTGTTGCATTATTCAAAGTTGAAACAAGTTCATTATTTTTGAAATACTCCCCCAGTTAGAGCTTTCTGGCCTCTGTGCAGCCGTCTGCGGTAGTCAAGGGGAAACATCTTCATAATTGTTGAATCCCAAGGCAGAGCTTCCTGGCCTCTATGTAGCTGCGGGCGTCCCAGACAGCCATCTGCAGTGTTGCATTATTCAAAGCTGAAACATAAATGGTTTGTAAACCGTTTGGACCTCTGGGCAAACTAAATGGAAATAAAAACAGTTAAAACCATTTGAAAATGTTTATAAACGGAAACGGTTGGAGCCTTAGACACACCCTTCCGGGTTCCATTGGAATCCCTCTTCGCCATCTCTTGTTACCTTGCATTCCCGGCTCTAATTATGCCGACGTCGCCACTTACTGTCTGCTCTCCTGGTCTTTGACCCCGAGAAAGAGAGTACTGTGTGCTGGAGTTGGACTCCGACTTCGACTCCGATGGAGACATATGGGGCCGGAATTTGGAGTTTCAATTGGGTCGGGATCCACCCACGGTGCGCCTCCATCGTTTTTCGCTTTGGCACCGTCCTCTTTCCCATGTCTTGGGTGCCTTACGCACGCCTTCAGTCACCACTCGTACGCTTACGACCGAACAGAGGCACTTCGGCGCATCGCCTGCCTCCGAATTCCGTGGCACCCGATCAAGTTCCACGACTACGCCTTCATCTTCACATTCTTGGGTTTCCTCTGGAACCTCACCGACTGCACCGTGACCCTTCCCGAGGCAAAAAGGAAGAAATTCCTCGCGTGCGTACAGCGGTTCCGGAGAATTATCAGGCGGCAGCGCTGCTTGATGATCGATGTCATGAAACTCCATGGCTCGCTCTGCCACATCGCCTTCGTCTACCAGGAAGGGCGAACCTATTTCACCCTTCTCGGCACTTCGCGCTCCGCTCATAATGCATTTCCTGGCCCGATGGGACCACTTTTGACTAAACACCGGTTTACACGGGACAACGAGGGCAATTACAGGGGCAAAGGGATTTTGACGCTGCAGTGCTTTTGCCGCATGCAGCGGCACTTGCAGCGGCAGGAAACTATCGCCCAAGGAAATCGAATTTAGAGGGGGAGGTGGGGGTAGTTGAACTTACAACACATGGTGAACTCTGCTACTGAACTGGTTAGTAACCCCGTAATTGGTAGTTTGAAATGTGCCAGGGTACTCTCTTGTATCTAATACATTGGTCCGTTTGTCTTGCGTCGAAGAAGGTCTTGTCCACTGCGTTAAAAGCTGAAATATTTTCGATGCAGCGGCAGTCTGCGGCAGTATGGCGGCAACAAAACACATGCAAACATTCTGCAGCGGCAGTCAGCACAACTTGGCAGCGGCAAAATTGGTAGTTTGCAGCGGTACTTGGGGGTTTTATAGCGGCAGTGTGTCTTATACTGCTGCAGTCCTGTAGCACTTGGAGGGCGTGACACTGCAGCAATGTCACATTGCAGCGGCAGTTTGGCGGCAGTCCAACTTGTGTTCAGCGGCAATGTTACACTGCGCCGTTTCAAAATAGTATACGGTTGCTCGTTTTTGTTTACCTCTGATTGACGGTGAGTCTCCTTCCCCTCCATCCGCTACGTCATAGCACCAGTACGCGGTGTTGTGACTTCACCACAGCTCCAACGGATCCAGCACATTTATATGGGTGCTTTAACCCTGGATTTTCGATATTCTTTTCTCTCCTTCGAACTCGACATGCGATCCAGTAACCAAACTTCGTCTCATTATCGGGGGCACGCTCGACAGCAGGACGGGTGGACTGTCCTTGCGTCGGGTCCACCTGCAGGCCCGGAACTCCCTCCTCCGTACACCCCAGAGGCCGCCCCTCAGTTCTTTGATTTATTCATCCCGGAACTGCGAACTGGGATTAACGTTGAAACTAGGTGTTGCCCTGGCTTTCGATGTCCCCGTCAAAAGCAATATCATCGGTACAACGCTGGTTACTCAGACGGTAAACTTCGGCCGCGACGTCCCTGCCGTCGGTTATCCCAAGATCTGCAAGATGATGGGTCTTGATCCCGCAACTGCGTGTGTTGGGTTCTAGTGGGATAACAAGAGGGCCAATGTAGCCACCCACGCGTTGTCGACCAAAGCTGACTGGGATAACTGTCTGGAAACTGGGATTGGACTGACACGGAGGGCGAGGTCACAAACGTGGTTTGTAAGATCAGAAATTTGGGGCGTCAATATCCAGCTTTTCGCCTATCTGTTACTGAACACTTGAATGTTTAGAATCTCCCTACAGAAACGGTGCGCGCGACTTCATCGGCGTCACTCGCTTTGCAGTCGACAGCTGAAAATAAGAAGCGCAAATCCGCCAGGATTTCCACAAACAACGAAAGGAAGACCTTTGATTATACCCAGGAACACCGCCGGCTGAAAGCGCATCTCGCATGTGCCCAGCACATATGCGACTTGTGTTTCATTTCCACTGTCGACGGGCACCATCATCATTTTGACCCGGAACACGTGTCACTTTGGGCGAAGGAAATTGTGAGTTTATTCTGTCTTTGTAGTACTTACTGCATGTGAACCAGGGAGACCTGTACGAACGAAGTACAGACTAGGCAAATAATAAGTGAGTTGTATGGTAGAATATGTAACTAGAGAAACATACCTCTCACTGTGTTCTTCGTAAGAACCAGTGAGAGAAATATGTCACGGAAAAATAATTTACTTGGCGCGGCCCCGTGAGGCCGCGTGCTTGACTTGTAGCGTAGCTCGCTGGCCGAATGTTAACACTGCTCCATATTGACAATGTTTGAGTCCGTCGGCAATGCGACATCTAACAGACCTCCGGAGAACATCATGTTCCAAGATTATTTCTTGCCAGGGGCAAAGCGGGCCCGTAACACTCGGTCTCAGTCGTCCACAAATCCATGCGCCCCCACCATCTACGTCGCTGTCAACACCGGTCCAAGCGGCGGCAACGAGGTTTACAGCGTCGCCTCCGCGTCGAAGCCCCTTGGAACGATCACGGCGGCAAGCGTTAATGCCGACAACGCTAATATCCCCACCTCCCTCTACCGCTCCCACTCTTTCGTCGCCGATGGCAAGGAAAACACCAGCTCTGATGCCATCTGTTACCCGTCCGTCACCGAAATCCTTCAGTCTATCGACAACTCCGGGGTCTTCGAGGACTCGGCCGAGCTCACGTTCCCTGGTGTTATCTTCGCAGATACTTTGCAGGTTTATGCCTGACTGGGCTGGGACAGATGTGAAAATACACACCATTTTGAAAAAACAGCTCAAATGTCTGTTCAGTAATCACGACCATATAATCTTGTTCTTACACGTAATGCTACGGTTTTTTCCCATTTTGAATGTCAAATGAAGGTATTGCGTGTCTCAGTCTGTTATGGAAACCACTTTCGGCAGGCTGCTGCACTAGATATGTTGAATTGACGGTGTCCTGTTCAAGGACTATTTCTCACATATCTCCATTTAAACAGAAATTGAGCCGGATCGGTCACTGGAACCTGACACTAGACGGTCAGAGCTACATGTTCACCCAGAAATCTCAACTTGCAAATTTTATAGTTGGCAGGGAAAGTGCCGCAGGGTTGAAATGTCATGCAGCGGCAGTGTGACAATGTGGCGGCAGCGTCACAAATGATGCTGCGGCAATCTTACGGTAACAGCGGTAATCTGCGGCAGCGGCAATGGCAAAGCGGCACTTTCACCGTGCCCCAATTACAGTTGACTGGCTCATAATGCATATGGTTGGTGGACACCCGCAGGAGGCAAGAAATATCAGAAATGACATCATTAATCATTAAACGGCATTCAGCTTCATGAGTTATCAGCAGCTGCTGAAGAAAACATACCCGACAGCGCTCACCTTGCTCTGAAAGCCTCGCCAGGGTAGTTGAAGCTTCCCGTCGCACCTCAAGATGACGATCCTTGAGAAGGTCAATGGTTTGTGGGACGGCATTTCCGATCGCAGGCCGAAATTCGGCTGTGTCCCATGTCAGTACACATGCAAATAGCCGACAGCGCTCACCTTGGTCCGAAAGCTTCACCAGGGCAAGTAAACCTTCCCGGCGCACATTGGAATCATCATGCCTGAGAAGGCCGATGATTTCCGGAATGGCATTTCCGATCGCAGACCGAAATTCGGCTGCGTCTCATGTAAGAATCATATTGCTCGAGAAGGCCGACGATTTCCGGAATGGCATTTCCGATCGCAGGCCGCAATTCGGCTGCGTCCTATGTTAGTTATATCCTGCGGAGAGCTGACAGCCCTCACCTTGCTTCGAAAGCTTCATCATGGCAGTTAAAGCTTCCCGTCGCACGTCGGAATCATCATGCTTGAGAAGGCCGACAATTTCCGGGAGGGCATTTCCGACCGCAGGCCGAAATTCGGCTGCATCTCATGTCAGTAATAGCCTGCAGAGAGCCGACAGTGCTCACCTTGCTCCGAAAGCTTCGCCAGGGCAGTTAATGCTTCCTGTCGCAGATCAGAATCATCATGCTTGAGAAGGCCGACAATTTCCGGGAGGGCATTTCCGACCGCAGGCCGAAATTCGGCTGCATCTCATGTCAGTTATAGCCTGCAGAGGGCCGACGGCGCTCACCTTGCTCCGAAAGCTTCATCATGGCAGTTAAAGCTTCCCGTGGCAGACTAGAATCACAATGCATGAGAAGGCAGATGATTTGTGGCATGGCATTTCCGATCGCAGGGCGCAATTCGGCTGTCCAATGTCAGTAGTATCCTTCACATGCAAATAGCCAACAGCGCTCACCTTGCTCCGAAAGCTTACCAGGGCAGTTAATGCTTCCCATCGCACGTTCGGACGATGATCCTTGAGAAGGTCGATGATTTGTGGGATGGCATTTCCGATCGCAGGCCGAAATTCGGCTTTGTCCCATGTAAGTAAGTAATATCCTGCACAGAGCCGACAGCATTCACCTTGCTCCGAAAGCTTCGCCAAGGCAGTTGAAGCTTCCCGTCGCACGTCAGGATGACGATCCTTGAGAAGGTCAAAGATTTGTGGCACGGCATTTCCGATCGCAGGCCGAAATTCGGCTGTGTCCCACGTCAGTACACATGCAAATGGCTGACACTGCTCAATTTTCTCCGAAAGCTTCGCCAGGGCAGTTGATGCTTCCCGCCGCACGTCAGGATGACTATCCTTGAGAAGGTTGATGATTTGCGGGATGGCATTTCCGATCGCAGGCCAAAATTCGACTGTGTCCGATGTCAGTAATATCCTTCACATGCAAATAGCCGCCAGCACTCACCTTGCTCCGAAAGCTTCACCAGGGCAGCTAAAGCTTCCCGTCGGACGTCGGAATCATCGTGCTTGAGAAGGCCGACGATTTCCGGGATGCCATTTCCAATCGCAGCCTGCCATTCGGGTGCATCCCATGTATCACCTTGCTCTGCAAACTTTGCCAAGGCAGTTGAAGCTTCGCATTGCACGTCGGGATGACGATCCTTGAGAACGTGGATCATTTGTGGGATGGCATTTTCGATCGCAGGCCGCAATTTGGCTGTGTGCCATGTCAGTAATATCCTTCACATGCAAATAGCCGATAGCGCTCACCGTGGTCCGAAAGCTTCACCAGGGCAATTACAGCTAAAGTCGGAACCGAAGGCGCGACCAATTTTTTTCTGTTTTGGAACATTTTCAGAGAATTGTCAATATCTCAGTCAGTTCTGCACCGATTTGCATAAAGACTAGATAGATTTACTCCGCTAATTCATGCGCAATTAGTGACAGAGAGGGATTTTTGAAAATATCATGTATTGGGTAATCTGTGTTTTTGGAGCATTTTCACGCCAGATACCGTTTTTCCATGCCTAGAACAGGTTGCAGAGGCCCAATACTTCGTGAGGAGAAATATTCATACTGAGGAAAGGATGTGATGGAGCCAAAATACAAATAACTTTATTACCGTTCTTCCAGCTGCATTGGAGGCAATCAGCATTTTCTTGCACCTGGTAAAGCACAGGCCACGAACCCCAGGATATCGGAAGCTCCCCAAACAGGAAGGGCGGGGCTGCACAGCATGCGCTGCCTACCAGCGCCGCTGTGATGCTGTCGCTTCCCAGAGGGCTCTAAGCGCAGTGCTTTGCCTAAATAAGGTACGTCTCCGAGCTGATATATCATGCATGTCTCTAAGTTACAACATATCTCACAGAGCAGAAGAGAAGAATGACGGTGGGGCAGATGCAGGTGGTGGCAAAGAACAAGAAGACAAAGAAGGCACGAACAGCTGGCTCCATAGTGCTATTTGGGTTCAGGGGGATCAAGGTCGCAACCGGGCAAGTTGCGGCCTTTCTTTGGGTACTGGGGGAACACATTAAGCGGTTCTATTTGGGTTCTGGGGATCGAGGTCACAACCTGGCAAGTTGCGACCTTTGTTTGGGTTCTGGGGAACAGATTGAGTTGTGGCCCGGCCAGTCGGCGCCGTTTGCCCCGGATGGTCGGCGGGACAACCCTGCAAGTTGTCTTCCCCCCTGTCAGGCCGTTATCATGGAAATAATTCGCCAAATCATATGCCTCATATCGGTGCTGTTGTCGGTTGGTTGTGGGCTATGCGGCCCACCTGATGAGTTCGAAAGAACGAAACCAACCTTCAACTTGGGGTGTAGGGCCGTGGCTTTGCCCGGCAGGAACTCGTACTTATGTACTTGTTTCTATTCATCCGACGATAACATTTCAGGCTATGTTGACCTTTTTTTTTTTTTTGACATCATGTTACAGCTAACGTCAGTACCGAAGGCGCGAACAAAAATTTCTTGTTTTGGGATGTTTTCAGAGAATTGTAAGTAACTCAACCAGTTCTGCACCGATTCGGATGAAACCTAGGTAGATCTGTCGGGCTAATTCAAGCGCAATTATTGATAGAAACGAATTTGTAAAAATATTATGTATTGGGTAATCTGTGGTTCGGGCCGTTTTCGGGCTGAATGCTGTCTAGCATGCCCAGAACATGCCCCAGTGACCTAATATTTTGGGAAGGACAAAATATATGCCTGGAGGAACATGTCATAGAGCCAGAATTATATAAAAAACAATAGATCGATGCAATCCCTTTGAATTTGACTTGAAAAAATGTCATACAATCCGGGCTTCCTGGTCCGTTTTCTGGGCCACAGCTTTCCCTGCTCTCGCGGCCCGCCTAGTTTTGCTCCCTGCGGTTCCCGGCTCAGCACCCCCGCTCTACACCCGCCAAAATCCCGGCGTGCCAATGTTCCCAGGCTCCATAGGGTTGGGAAAAGGGGATTCGAGTATTCCCACGTCATTGTGGCTTTCCCCCACTATTTCCTCAATGTCTCTGTAGCCCTACCGGACTGTTCTTGATTAACGGAATTTTGATTTATTTTCATGCGTCCCTTGTTTCCGTGTGGCAAGACCCATCAATTCAAATATTTGAAGAAGGGACATTAATAGAGTTCCCAATTAACCATGATCCATTGAGACATGCCGAGAATAATACTTGGCAGACACCGGTCCAGTTTCGGCCCTGTCCGGCTAAAACACGATCCCAGACAACGGTTTGAAGGCCTCAGGTGTCAAATGCGAACTTACCTCGGAGTACATGGGAAATCCCAGACTCGGGGCAAGTCATTTCTCTTTATTTCGTTACCCCAATGGTTGACAAACTTGGGAAGCGCTGTAGATGGGAACACATGGCTGATGAAGGTTTTTCGTTCTGCAACCACACAGATGTTGGCAGCGAGACACCAGCAGCAATATATTTATTCACAAACAGGAAAATCGGCCCTACCGCAATTATAGCGCCATTTCTGAAGACTGCGGTTCCAAACTTCGTGTCTGTTGATCGTAGCTCTTCGGTACCGATGGAGAAAAATTCACCCTGTGCTCAAACACGGAGAAATTGGTGGATTTTCCCTTGCATATCCATGGTCTATGAGTCTATGAGTCGATTGTCGGGGAAGAAGTTCCGCACACGATCACTGCATTTTTGGCAGTTCCTGGACGCACGTGCGGCCACGTTTGGCGAGGCTTTGCCGAGGTTGGTCTAGGCGCCTCGGCAGGGTTTGCCCGGCAGAGCTGTGCCAGCTACGGCAAGCTTCGTGCGAGGCTGCCTCGCACTACCTCGCGCCACCTCTCTCCAGATGCGCTGAGGCTCCTCAATGTATCTCGCCCGAAGGCTCTCCCATTTACCTACTCTGCCAACTGTGGCCAAAGCAGGACTCTGGACGGCCTAGCTGATGGCCATATCTGCGGAGATATACATAGACTCGGCTCAAAGTCGGCTAGTCACGGTTGCTAGACAAGGTGGCGACAGCTGTCAGCGTTTAGCCGTCGGCGCAGCCTGCGAGCACGGCCTCGACATCCGTTTTTTCTAGCTGTTCCCTCTCTCCAGTATTAATAACTATTTATTCATCATTCAGTTGTCTATAGGTGGCCAGTAGTATTAATTATGCACTCATTCCGGTATAATCAACCATTCCCATGTCAATTTATTCATATTTTCCCACAGGAATACAATGGAACCGATGGCCGATCTCACCACTGCATGGTTCGGCGAGAAAGGAGCTGTGTTGCTATGGCTTGCAAGGCTAGGCAGACCTCGGCAGGGTCTGCCGAGCCTAAGGTGCGCCCAGGTCTACCGAGGAACCTCGGCGCACCCTTAGGTCCAGAGACCGCCAAAATGCAGTGGATGTGATCTGCACGATCTTGACCTCCTTGTCCGTGCTCTCATGCTGCAGCTCGCGCACCTGGCGCTATAGCCGCTCGCTCTCGTCCTTGAGGGCGGGCGAAACGAGGCGAAAGAAAGCCCTGGGGGCGAATTTCCTTTTTGGGAATCGTGCCAAAAAAATTTGGTGTTTGCCATTATTTTCAGGAAATGCAATAATGAGGAACGAATGCCGCGTCAACCCAACCACATATCGGGTTGCGGAGATACAGTCAGACGAGTTCAATGCCGGAATGGCACCTATAAAACAAAATTGGAAGCAGAAACAGAAACAGAATCTGGTATCCGAACAGGCTCTTAGAAAAAACTTCAAAAAGTGTAAAAAGTTGCATAGACAAAGTGGAGTAGTTTTTGATTCTGAGTTGAATGACCCCTCCATCCAGTCAACACCTTGGTCGACACTCAACCCTCCCTCTCGATCCACGCATCTCCGAACTCATCCTACCTCATCTCCTGATTATATATTTCTCATGCACACAGTTCACGCCTGCCCCCTTTACTGTCGTCTCGAGCTTGCAAGAGCAGCCAATAGTCAATGCGCAACAACCTCAAGTCTACGGGCCCAGCTCTCCTTCAAGCCCTACTTCAAGTCATCTCCTTCTTGTTGCCCGCTTCAAGTCCATCTCAAGCACAATGCCGATGCGCTGTATCTTACAGACTTTTCGGCGCCCTATTTGTCTAACACAGACGCAAGATCCGGAACCAGTTTCCAACTCTCTTAAACCCCTCCTGTCCCCGAGTCGGCACTGTTGTCTGGCAGGTCCGCACTGACGATGTTTCGAACGACGGATCTACATTTTGGTCCGTATTCGTAGGAACACTTACGTCTCTAGCTGTTTGAGTGGGACACCCTAAATCACCGCTTCCAACCGCATCACAACCGCATCACCGCACCCAAAGTGGTAGTGCGATGCGGCACACATAGTTCCGAGTGATTGCGCAGACATACCGTGTAAGGGACAGCGGAGTGGGGATCCTCTTAGATGCATCAATTAAATCATCCAAATTGAGTGAATGGCCAGGAGGTTCCGCGGGGACAACGAATTGACGTACAAGTCCCTGATCTCAGAAGGCTTGTTCCGAACCTGGTCCGCACGTTAGTTTGAGTCGGATTCTATCATCTCGACTCGGTGCAGGTCCGGCAAATTTCATGGCCTATGTCGGGGAGCATCGGCCGCGGGAAACAGGTAAAATCGGCTCTAATCCTGGCTTCAGATGGAATTGTGGCGAGGGAAAGAGGTCGGGGATTTGAAAATACAAAGCCGTTTGTAAATGTAAAGGAGTATAATGGAGTCACGCGTTTGGAAATGCAAAGGATTATGGCGAGGGCAATTAATAGGCCCACGCGTTTGAAAATGTAAAGCCTTGATTGGCCGCTGGGGGGGGGGCAAGAATGCTTCCGAGTGGATTCTGAATCCCCCCGCTCCTATTGAACACTCGAATTGAGTTCTATGAAGGGGGTACCGGCCGGTGGTAGTAACGGAAGAAGGGAAATAGATATCTCATGGGAATCCTCATTGGGGTTAGCTACGTCCCTCAGATTCCACGAGATGCAGAGTGAAGCCGAGAAAAATTATGTGGAACAAGCGCTCGCCGGAATGATAGATTAAAAGCGGAGTTTAAAGGCTTCAGACAGACAGACGGACAGACGTAATTTTATAAAGAGGGCAATGACTTGCCCAGGTAAATGGGGGTTCGGATGAGTCCTTTGGATCAAACAAATCACGGAGTTTCCCGCACCCAAAACATGTCTAGTCATATTTCAACATTTCTCGCCTCTCATTTGCTTGTCTGGTGATCGTTAGTTGCCACTTGTTTCGCGCTCAACCTTGCCTTTACCTCGCGCTCAATATAACCCGCCTCTCCTTCCTTGTTCTGGCCATTGGTGATCGTTAGTTTCCACTTCTTCCGCGCTCAACCCTCTCTTTGCCTCCGGCTCAACATCCCCCGCATCTCATTTCCTGGTTCTATCCGTTGGTGAGGGTTAGTTTCCACTTCTTTCGCACCCACATGCTATTGCTGTGCTCGAGCGGTATCTTGCTGACCCCAGCTTTGCGTGCTCGACGTGGTTTACGGGTGGTTCGTTCCTGAAGGGGTCGGCTGGTGGGGATGGTCAAGTCGGGAGGGAGAAGTCGAAGGTATTCTGCGCGCAACGGAACGGAGTCTGTGCACGGAGGGTGTCCGACTCACAAGCAGGGCTACGGGGCATCTTGTCCACCGCGCCGCAGTCGGGACAATTTCGCACCATTGAGTATGATGTACTCATCTGCCAATCACCTCAAATCACAAATCTGAAATTTGGATCCGGGCCAAAAAATTGTCCGTCGGGCATTTCTCATGGGAAAACTTCGGAGGTGGTTTTTTGAGCTCTTTGAACAAACCCGGATCTGATGAGCATAAATTTGAGCCCAAAATAACTCTAGATCAGGCTGCAGATCATTTGCGGGCTTTGTTTGTCCACAACTGTAGTGGTACACTAGAGCAGTTTGATGGGGTAATGGGTTTCGAGGACTTGGACTGGGGGATGACGGGGTTTGCATTAAATTTGGCGGGGCTACCTCCATGAGCTCAGCATTTGGGCTCTCAAAGTGGACAAAATAGTCTGGGGAGCGCGACATGAGAGTAGCGGAAGAGGAGGTCTCCTATCGATCTTGATAAGGATCGAATGATAGATGTGTTTGTCCATTACATCAGAAACAAACACCGTTATTCAATGCGGCGGCTTGACTAACGGCCGTGAGAATATTTCTCCAAATTCTCTCTTTCCCCTTCTCAGACCTATTTCAAATAATATGCGTCATTTGCAAAATGAGTGATATACAGAGGCCACCCGTTGCCGACTTTAACCTGAGCGCATTTCCAATTTGGTCCAACCAAAAATATAGAACTACTTCAAATTTTCAGCTATAAAAAATCCCTCTTGGGGGAATGAAGCTACAGTTAAAACAAGCATTTCTGCAAGAGGATTTAAAAATCTGAGTTTTTTGGTAGAGATCAATTACTCGTACAGAAGTAGCGGTGACTAAGTGAGCGGCACCATAGGCCTTTTTTCGAAGATTTGGACGCTTTTTTGTCAAGTTCGCTATTTGACTGCCGAAAATCCATCTGCCAAACTGCCGACGGGATAGCCTAGCCGGTAATTCAAGCAACAAGTTCCGTGAGTAAGAGTAGATTTTGATTAGAATTACCGGGGGGACGAGCTTAGCGATCGAACTGTCATTATGGACCACGCGGAAAACATTCCAGGGAACTTGAATGTTTATTATGTCCCAGTATCTACGCCGGACCCTTGTCCGCCAAGAGGCACCTGATCACAATAAAGGTTACTCGATCGCAAATGTGTTGGAGTAACCCCTTTGCCGCTTTTTTGTTTTCCCTCGCTCAATTTTGCTCCGATTGACCCAAATTAAATTGCCAGCTGCTCCTAGCTCTTATTACTCAACACAGAGCTGGTTACGAGTCTAACAGAATACAAGGTTCAACGCAGTCGGTTAATTTGGATTCCTGACTCTAGCTTTGCCGCCTGAGCGGGTAACAATATTTCCGCTTTGTCCCGTCGAAACAGTAGGTGGGCTCAGAGTAGAGCTCCTGCATGCAGGCGCAGGTGCAGGAGGTCATGTGCCGTGACCATCATCACTTTTGTTTGTTCTCGTCCATTTCCGGCCTAATTGGTGTTCTCGTTCATCGATAACTACGCGCCGTGTCCTGTGTATATCGATGAGAATTGCAGCTTGTTCTTTCTCTCCTTGTCTCTCCCCTGTAACTCCTATCTCAAACATATGGCTGTTCGTGACTTGCTGACCCCTTCTATCGACGACGAGAAAGATATCGATGATGACGGGGATGCAGAGGGAGAGCTGCTGGCCAAGGAGGCTCAGTTACGACTTGATCTGGCTATTCTGGAGGCCATAAAGTCGACCCGTTACTTGCGAGGGCGTACACCTGTACCCAAATCTGGGAACCTCCACCTTGCCTGGGAGTACGCAGAAAGCCCGGAGGATCATGGCCGTTTCCAAGGGATGCTTCGTGTCTCCCCCTTGGTGTTCACTGTCATCTTGGAACTTATTCAAAAGCACCATGTTTTCAGTAACAACTCAAACATTCCCCAAACCCCTGTCGACATCCAGCTTGCTGTTACCCTCTATCGTCTGGGACACTACGGCAATGCTGCATCACTCGAGGATGTTGCGAGACTTGCAGGAATCAGTGAAGGGTCTGTTGAAGCCTTCACATATCGATGTTTCGACGCAATTGAAGATTTACACGACATGTTTGTTCGCCCGCTGACTGCTGCGGAAAAGGAGCATGAAAAGGAGTGGATGGACCAGCACCTAGGGTTTAAAGGCTTGTGGCGCGAGGGGTGGATTATGTATGATGGTACCATCGTTGTCCTTTATGCCAAGCCTGGGCTTAATGGTGACGCCTATTATACGCGCAAAGCAAACTACGGTTTGAATGTTCAGGTGTGTCATGCATGAAGGAAGTTTACAAGAAACTCAATCAAGTGCAGGTTGGGAATATTCCATCCAACCTCCGAATTCGTGATTACTGCCATGGTTTCACTGGCTCTGCTCACGACGCCGCCGCATTTGAACATACTGCAGCCGTTCTTACCCCAGACTACCTTTTCGAAGGGGAAGAATTTGCGTGAGGAGATTCAGCATATACCCTGAATGTGCGCACCATTCCGGTTCATCGCCGGCCCGCCGCACTCATCCCCCAGAACGCCATGTTCGACAAGGTCGTCTCTCATTTGCGAGTTCGATCCGGGCACTGTATCGGCACCATGAAAGGTCGATGGCAATGCTTGCGCGATCTCCGCGTAAACATCAACTCCATCGAAGACCATGAACGGGCCTGTCGTTGGATCACAGTTGCAATTATCCTCCATAACCTGGTCATTGATGTCGAGGGGGAGGAATCGGTAGCAGCATTCGGAGGCCTCCATGGCTTGGCAGAGGAGCAACAAGATCGCGGAGGCGCAGACCAACCACGGAGCGGGAATACGCAGATGATGAGGGTGAGCAGAAGCGAATTAGATTAACCGCAGAACTACTGGCCCACAGGGGAGGGGATGTGTAGGTATTGAATAGAATTAGGTATAATTAACGTGAATGAGTAGGAAGAGAAACATCGAACAAAGTAAAAAAAGAACGAGATGTAATAATTTTAGCGGTATCAGAAGGGAAGAGACTTCCCAAGCTCGATGTCCCATACAGGAGAAAAACGACCAATACGAGGGGATGAGCGATTCGAGTAGGGAGTCACCACAGCATGGCGTGGGGTGCGGGGGGTTTGTGGACTGCGGGGAGTCTTAACAAGGGGAGCATCGAGCTCTGCGATCTTTGCCTTCGTCTCCTCAGTGGTGTAAATACCAAGCTTGAGCATCTCCAGAAGCTGAGCCTTCTGGGTGACGAGGAGGCTCTGCCGGCGATGCTCAGCTTGCGCATCAGCACGCTCGCGTGCGAGCTTGATATTTTCGCTGCACGTCATCAGTAAATGACTTCCGGATGTGGGCGAAAATACTTACCACGACGACTCAATGATAACGTCCTCCAACGAGCGTTTCTTGGGGATGTGCTTGATCGTTCCACGAGCCTTCTCCATCGCGTTGCTCAGATCTGCACCAAAGGTGGAAGGCTTAGGCCCCTTGACCTGCTTAGGGTTTAAATGAGAAGTCAGAAGATTTAAGGGAAGTGATAAAACAACGCACCTGCCCACGAATGCGGTTATTAGTACGGACCAAACGCGCGTTGGCGATGATCCCTCGTCATCGGGGTCGTCCATTTGAAGGGGGGAGGGCGGGAAAAGAAAGGTTGCGAAGGACGGAGTCGATCTGCGAGTCGTCGACTTGAGTTTGAGTCGTAGGCCCAGTCCGCTGGTTATGGACAACCTGACGACCGCGGGGACCAGTCCCAGTCGTTATGACGGGGGGGACAACGTCGGGGCGGGTGCTGAGGAACTTGTGGAGCTCCGAGAAGTAAGGGAAGTCCGCCGTTATTTGTTCTAGGCCAGCATTCACAAAAGATACAAGTACGACAAAAAATATGACGCACCCCAAATATTCACGGCCGCAGCGGGCGTATCATGGTGCGGACCATCGTGGGGGATGTAGTAGTCGAGGTAGTGGTGGACCCCCTCTGCTTCGTCGTCCTCGGGAGCACCCACCCCACCACCAGTCTGGCGGAGAAGTGCAGACTTTTCCTTGTAGATTTTGCAGAGACTGTGGGTCATAAGCACGCATTCGGGAGCATTTGGGGCGACCATACTCATCGGTTTTCCCCCTCACACGCTTGCCCAAGGTTTTGGGATGATCCTGGAAGTCGTCGGGGAATAATTCCTGCGCAATCCGTTCGTAGACTTTGACTTTGTTGTCTCCAGAGGTATTCTGACCAAAAGACGAAGTAAGAGAGGGCAGTAATAGGTAGATGTGGTACTCATACCTCCTTGGGGTCCTGCTTGCCAAAGAGAACAACGAAATTCTCCTTTTGCTGGACGAGATCGAGGAGACGCCAGATTAGGAAGCCATCATTTGCAGCCCAGTGGATAGGGGCAAGGGTGCTTTTTTCTTTGGGGGGAGGCATGCGTAGACTATCGTGAAGAGGTAGGTAAGATTTGAGAATAAACGAAGGCGGTATGGCGGAGGGAGCAAGCGATCTTTTTTCAGACGGTAGAGGCTCTTGGTATACATCGCTACATAACTACCAATTGTGACCATCAGCCGTCGGCACATGACCTCCTGCACCTGCGCCTGCATGCAGGAGCTCTACTCTGAGCCCACCTATTGTCACTCCCGGGTAGATTCAACAACCTCGCAATTTATTCTTTTACCCAGCTCGACGCGAAATCCTGGTACTTTTTCTATATTAAAAACATTAAAAACGGCATAAAATACATGTTTTATACATTAAATACCTCAGAAATTCAGCTTGTCGGTTGTACACACTCCTTGCAGCGATCCCATCGATAAGGAATTTCCGCAGGGGAGGCTCCTGCTGGCAAAGTAACCGAGTGTTTCTCGATTTCAGAAGCCCGCCGATGTTGTGGTGATACCGCATCAACGGCGCCGCCAGTGCGTGCCACACGTTGCATGGTTAGAATACGCGGAGAAGTGGGTCGAATGCCACACAAGGTCCCTGGTGCTACCATCGTGAATAATCTTAACCTCACCATTTGCTCCTTGTTGGATTTGTGTTTCATTATTGACCATAACATACCAGGATCAGCAACCAACCGATGCACAGTCTGGTACGCCGAAGCCTGAGCGGGGAACCAAACAAAGGAGCGACAAGGCAAGCACATCCAGGAGTCGAGATGATATGTTTCCGATATAATCATTGTAACAGTGGCCCAAAATCTGGCCAATCATTCCGGTCCAACTCGTGGCTAAGCTCCTCGCGGAGTGCGCCGCAGTGACCCAAAATCCCGAGGTGAGCTGTGCGGTATATATATGTATTCATGGGTCATTCACACCGAGTTCCACAGCGCACGCAGGTTCATGGTGGGCCGACCTTGAGAGAACCCTTCCGGAAGTTGTTAGGCGGACTGGTATCTGGGAAGATACAGATGCACCCCCAGCGCCACTGGAGCTTCCAATGCCGCTGGTACCCAAGACGGTGGCTTTCCCTTTACCGGCGTTGAATTCGGCGCGCTTGCGGGCCTCGTACGAGGCCTGCATGGCCTTGCGACGTTCTTTCATGGCGGCGCGGGCCTCCACTCCACTAACCCCACCGAGTGAGGGATTTGGATGCGGGGCTGTGATAATTTTCATCCAGACGCAGTGCGAGGGCCGAATGGCGTGCCACCCAATGCAGTCGCCCCACCGGCTTCCGTCAGTATAGCTGCTTCTGTATCTCCAATCCCGAGGAACAAACAAAGCCAAAGCTGCCAGCGATGCCCGTCCGGACCGGGAGTAAATGATAGCTGGTATGGCCATCTATCGCACAAAATCTTGGCTCGGCCAGAATACTCCCAAATCAAAGTCACTGATGGTGTGATCAAGGATTGATTTGCCCTAGAACACGTCGTTTGGGAGCCTCGGTGAGTCTCCTCACTCAAAATTATTTCAGGGCACACAGAAGGTATACATTATCAGGGCTGTGGAAAGGTTTGGTCCCCGGATTGATATATGTGCCGCAAAAATGAATGGTCCATTGATGGGCCACGATCCAAGGAGCGGCACTACTCCGGCCATTCCCTTACCTAGCTGGATAACCTGAATTCAATGGATTTTGGACAACATATTATGATTCAGTTAATCTGGTGCAAGTTGCAACAGTACATGTCAACTTACAAGGTCCCTTATAGATTATTTAGGTATGGTCAGAGTAGAATTTAAATAGGCGATTCTGACGACGATTCTGGACTCAATTCTGGAATTTATTTATTGTGGGAAAATTGTTGTAATTCAGAATCGTCTCGAGAATCGTTGTAGAAGCTCCTTCGAGAATCGTGGTAGAATCTCCTCTGGAGGAGCTTCTACAACGATTCTCGAACGCGATTCTGACTCTCATTTAATAAAGAGAATTGACACGGCGGATTCGAACCGGCCCCATCTCTATGGATTACATAATCACTAAATTCATTAGATTGGGCTGTTAAAAAGACTTCAAAAATCTAATGGACACCGCCACTATTTCTTTACATCGTCAAAACGCACTGATAAAGTTTCGCCAGAATGGGCCTGGGTCGTCCGGATATCGTGTTCTGTTCGATGATCAATCCCGACCAAGAGCCGTCTACTCAGGGACTCGACTGTTGGCGGCAAGATCGGAGAGTTTGGATGCAAGAGAAAAAGCGAAAATCCATACGTGCGTCCATATGTATCGTGACGATATTGAAATTCTTCCATTCAGAACAAGAACTGTTTCTGTTTAATGACATCGATGTTGCGTGCTTTTAATCTAAGGACCGGCATGGATGTGCCAAATCCGGATATCCGCCGGATCTACTCGTATCCGCAGATGACACTTTCCCCCGGATGAAGATCCAGATGCAGGACATCAGCCTGCTTGAGCGATTGATTCCTTGGCGCAGAGGGTTTAGAGCCAGGGGAAGAGAGGTAGGTAGGTAGATATGTAGGTATTATTACACGGCCGGTCCGAATCACGAACGCCGGGCCCAGGAATTTTCCCGGTGTACAAGCAAGCAGGTAAAGTACACCATCGTCCCTGGACTCCTCCCTGCCATCTAGGCCAAACTCGCAGACCCCACAGGTTCCCCCATGCCCCACGGTAGAGCTTCAACGACAGAAAGAAGCATAACCTGGAATATTCACCACACAAATCAGTTAACCTTGCCTGATACACTAATATTCGGAAACTCGAAGGAGAAATGCACGAATTTACTCAGCAGTAGAACATTGTTGTTGGCTCGCGTATGGGCAAAATTTGGAGAGAGGTGTTGCGATAACTTCAGGCTTGCCTGGTATTCAAGCCTGTGTTGTCGAGTTTTCCTCCGTATAGCCATGCGAAAATAAAGGTCAAGTGTGTGAGCTGAAAGTGCTTGGTTGGTATATTGAAACTCTCCCAAGGTTCGTGGGTCAAGAACAGAATCGAAGTCCGAGTCTCGTGGTGTTCTTGAGTTTCACCCATGCAGATTTGATCAATAGATGCCTTGGTATGAAGCTATTGCATCAACGGGTTGTCCTTTAAGTTGGTGTCCGCGTAGGAGGTAAGTTCAACTGATTAGTCGAGTTCTTGCTAAAGCCTTCAATTTCCCCGCCTTCTCTAGGCCTTGACATATGTCTTCGATTGTGGCCCAAGCGGAGAAAGATAGGGAATAGATGGTTGATCATTGCGGTGTTCCAGTCCACGATTATTTCTCCTCGGCAGCCAGTTGAATGAAGCAGATAAGGAGGGAGATGGAAGGAGTGGAGGGTATTTGCAGATAGACCAGCATGAAGTTGGATTCGACTTATGTGAAGCAACATGATTCCAGTTTTGATAAAACGCAGTGCGAGCGAGGAACGAGAACGGGACGGATGTTTGATATTTGCGCCGGAGTGTGTACCGCTCATCTGCATGAAGCGGCGCTGACCTCATGGTGGGGTCAAATTACAATCCACTCGATTTTTGGCATGAATCCGTCTCGTTCGAGTTCCATTCTCGAACTCCTCGATTCCTTCGCACACAGCGTCGCGCTGTGCTTGCTTAGTTTCCTTTTTGTTTCAATTTAAACTGATCTCAATGGGAAGTGGCTTCTGCATGCAACCATTAAATCCGACTTCCTTGGTGTCACACATTTTACATTCGGCACTGGGCGCCGTGACCCGTGACCGAGACCAAAATTCATCGCGGCACAGGGGGTGCGTGACGCGTGACCGCCGAATTGAACGAAATTGCGCAGTACTCTGGAAGCCTTAGAAATATGAAACACATGTCTCAGAAGATGTATTGGACTGTTGGAAAGTTTGGTGATTTGTAATAACGAGGCCAGCGATCATTTGATCGACCTTACTGACAGACTATAACAAACCGAGGTTACGAGGTTAATGTTATAGTCTGTTTATAAGAGACTAGATCCGTACCAACCACTACGTGTGGTACTATGAATAGAACTAGCCTGGTAACGGCCCGGGCACCTCAGAATGCATTGTAATGGACGCGTAGCAGGCGGGTGTTGCAATGGACAGACGGGCATCACCACATTTTCGCAAGCGCCAAGCATTGCACGAGGAATGTTCCCACACTTCCGAATGGAGCTGGTTTTCTCCCAGGCCCCATCAGAGACGGGATCGGTGAAAAAAAAGGGTAGAGCAGCGAGCGCTGGGTCAGAGATGTCAAAAATGTTGCCAAAGGTGGATGTGAAGTAGTAGTGATGATACCAGTAAGATCTAGCTCAATCGAATGGCTGGTGAGCTGGATGCCAGAAAAAGGATCGGATGACGACAAGAGTGAATGGTCGAAGAAAGCTAGAAATGATCCCTCGCAAGCGGGTAGTGGAATCTGGTCCAAGGGTGTATCGTCGAATCGCTCCAATCACCATATGTAGCAGGGAAGAATGGCTTGGTGGTGGCCAAAGAACCAGGATCCTGCGGTGTCGCTGCGCAGAGGATCGGATAGTGGTCTAAGACAAGAGCTCATGATGGGTTGTGATCGTGCTACAGCCAAACATGCACACACAGAGTGTGACCCGAACATCCCACTACAACGGCTATTGATCCACCTCCACCTTTTGTTGCGGATCTGGGGCCATCCATCCTTCCGTGAACTTTGTATTTTCCACTACACCATGGGTTTCGATGTCATTAAACTCAATGAGTTTCACAATGTCTGTGTGGTCTTCAGCCGACGCATTATGTAATGCGGTTTTGTGGCCCTTATCTACCTTCCAGTTGAGAATGAAGCGGACTTGGAAATCAGCCCAGAGACGTACCAATAGCCTTGACATCTGCGCCATGCTCGAGGAGGAATCTCACAACCTCGATGTGGCCACGGATCGAAGCTATATGCAGGGCAGTTCGGTTGTCATTGCCTAGGGCTTAGATGTGAATGGAGGTGCCTTTGAAATCGGTCCAGAGACGTACTGATAGCGTTGACATCCGCGCCACGCTCGACGAGGAGTTTCACAATGTCTGTGTGGCCTTTAGCTGACGCATCATGCAGGGCGGCCAGGTTCTCGTTGCCTACGGCTCAGATTTGAATGGATGTGCCTTTGAAATCGGCCCTGAGACGTACTGATCGCTTCGAAATCCGCGCCATACTCAACGAGGAGTTTCACAATGTCTGTGTGGTCTTGAGCCAACGCATGATGTAGTGCGGTGTTGTGGTCCTTATCTACCTTCCAGTTGAGAATGAAGTCGACTTGATGTGAATGCTTCAGTCGGCGATGTAGTTGAGAGACTGATATAAAAATAAGCCTGCTTATATTCCGTCAGGTCGGCGAAGACATGGATGTACCTTCGCGACTGAGACCTACGGCGCCAATGACTATGCTCAATTTATGAGTTGGGCTGAGGCTATAACGACATGGATGCGCGCCCAATTCTACTGTTGGAATGTCTGTCTAGGAGAGACTACCGTTCAGCTATCAGTATGGAACGATGTGCACATTTTCGAGTCTTGCGACATCCCATAGGGAGGTGGAAGAGTTTCCGTCACTACCGAGAGACATCACAGGCGATATAAAGGGTACAATCGGAACACTGACTTCGGCAGTCCTGTCCATTCGGTTCCGAATTGATCGCGAAGTGCTTCAGTGGAGGTGCTTTTTATAAGAGATTTGGAAGCCCAAAAGTTCTTTGAGGCAGTTTAAAGTATCGTGCCCGGCTTCAACACAAGATTCAACTTCCTTCCACTGTCTCTCCCATGTTCAATTAAAATTCACTTGCAGGGGATCACTTTTGCCAGTTGCACAAATGCATAATTCAAGAAATATACAAAGTCATACCCCTGACTGCACGAAACCAGCGGAATCAATCGGAATTTTAACACATAAAATGTTACGGCGAGTATCTATAGAGCCTACGTACCCTCATATAATGGTTCTGCCCTCATAAGAGGGGTACCAGAATAGGAAAAATATGTCTTTCCTCCAAGCCGACTCAAGCCATTAACTCATTCATCCCTCCGGAGCTGTATGCGTGACCGCCCCAATTGCCATGGGCTCTTACTCATTTCACCATGTGGTATGGTTTGGTTGGCCAGTACAATTGGCAGCAATGCCCGAATTGCATGGTGCCATAGAGGAATATCATTTGGATTTGGGGCAAGAATACAAAGTGTTCGGTGCCCAGAGGGCGTGTCAAGGACATTGGTTGCACAAGTTCGGGTAATTTCATGACCCAGCGGCTTTGCAATCCCGCATTCCAGAACACATAAATTGAAGTGAGGATACTCCAGCATTTTAAACGACAACCACAGCCCACAAGGTCAGCAAATACATTTCAATCAGTGCACAAACGTTGAAAGCACTTCAGATGCATTTATTAGGTTTCATATAGCTCAAGAAATTTTCCTGGTATTTTTCTAGTGTTAATTGTGTTCAGAAACTGAATAGAAACACAAAATAAAACAACGAGTGACATAAGGTCACGCTTGAGTCACGTCACGTCACACTGGTGACAACCGCTGAAAGAGAAAATTTGAAATCAATTCCAATTGTTGTTAAGTTATTCACAAAAAGAAACATTTAGTAAAAATCACCGACTCAAGTCACTCAAGTTGGCTTGAGTCGACTTCCTTCGGCTCACAAGTCACATCAAGTCACGCTTGCGACTCGACTTCAACTCGGTTCAAGTCGACTTCGAAAGTCGACTTGGGAAGGCTGAGTCGCAAGTCTGGGCAACATTAGGCAGTGGCGTGGGAGAACGAGGAGCTCCGCGAGCGCATCAAGACCCTCGAGGAGGGGTGGGACATCTTCATCAACGTCCTGGCTGCCACACGCCCACCTACAGATCCCTGGAATCCTTTATAGTTAGAACAAGATATGCCTCGCTTCGCTTCGGCATGTGTGCATGACATAAGATAACCAGTCAGAGGCTCAGAGCACAGCAAAGTATTCCTCATATCATTGATGGTACGGTGAATATAAATCGAGCTAGCTAGGTATTACAAACGTACATGACGTCAGGTCTAATAAATAAGTAAATGGAGGACAGTTGAATAAACGGAAAAAGCAGACTGTATGGGAGTAGAGAGCAGTTTAGAGGGTTGGTAGATCCGGCAACGCACTGGAAAATAGAAATAAGCTAGACTCGAACTCAGTCCATGTCAATGAAACGACGGAGTCAGAAACAAATTGAATCAAGCGCAGGCTAGTTGAAGTCCTACAACTCCGATGACAGAGAACGCACGCAACTGAAGAGCAATTCACAGTCCGGTGTCGTGCAGGTGGAGGGCTATGCGACGTGAGAATAATGAGCATCGGAGAACGTAAACGAAAAAAAAACAACACACCGGCGATGCTTGTTGTTTGTTCCTCCCGAGTTGGAAAAAAAAAAATTTCAATAAGAATATCAACCCCCACGCTGCCGAGGAAATAGCCTTGAACCAAAGAATGCGAAAGCATACTCCAACGCTTTTGGCCCATGAGACGCCATGTGGCTTCCAAATTTGGAACTGCGTGTGGTTCAATAGGATGTTAATCCACACCGAAAAAAATACTCCCCAAAAGGCAGCAAGCAGGCACCACAGCTGGTTCGCTCTCAGAGATCCCAGACGTATTGAAATCAAGCTGCGCAGGTGCTGCCAAAACTGCCGAGGTTGCATCTTGGCTTTTGAGTTAGCGCTGAAACGGAGGACTTGATCATGCAGTAGTTGAAGATGTGGCGCCGAAACAATTGGCAGAAGGTCAAGAATAAGTTGACTCGGGATTGCGCAGCTTGAAGATGAGTGAGTGTCCAATACTTGCAGTCTTGAAGCATGCGTGACTCCGGACGACCTTGAAGACCATGCGGGATGGTGTTTGATGCTGCGAGATGCTTGATAATTGAGGGAACTGTCGAGGCTTCGGACGTGCGACGCAGACTTGCGTTAATGCTTGGACTTCAGTCTTGAGAGGATCTTGACAAAGACGCATTGGCGGCATTGCATGCAAGGACGACCCGGCAAGAAGATTGTGAAGGGGCAGAACTTGAAAGCGGCAGGGTGATGGAGGATGATGGGAGAAAGAAACCAAGCAACGGGAGATGTGGTCGAGAGCCGCGAGAAATTATATTTTCGTCAGTCGTCTGGCTATTTTTGATCCGCTGATACTTTTGTCTGGGTCTGTGATGAAATTCGAGCGCCAGCAATGACTTACATCACGCAGGTATAGTGGCGGTTCAAAAGCCCTAAGGCTGATTTATCATGGGATTTACAGCTAAGGGCGGAACTTAAGGCGCGGGTGATTTTTCATCGAATTTTGACGTTTTCACCAGAACGGCTACTACAAGCTTAGTTCTTACCCTGAAAATATAGCCAATACTCGCTGTGACCAAAAGTAACCGGAAATTTGGTCTTGAGAGTTTCTGTCTCAAACTTTTCGCATTTCTGTGGTCAATTTATCAATCTATGATTAATTCGGCGTAGATTGACGCATTTGGACCTGAGGTGGAACCTCTCACATCTAATATATTATGAAATTTCTAAATTGATCGAAAATTGATGATGTTTCCCTCCTTCTGATTGTCTTGATGGTATTTCTGGGTACATCAAGAGCTGATAATTAAGTGTGGACCTATAAAAATATGCACCCAAAATTTAGGGGGTTTATGTGCTTTCAACATGGCTCCATGAATAAATAGAGGAGGGAAACAATCGCCACCTTGATCAAAAATTGATTTGGATCCCCATTTTCACAACAAAAACAGTGCAGTAGCTGATATTTTTGGTTGCACATGTGAAGGCGTGTTCCCCTTCAAATTGCGGAGAAAGAATCTGCCAAAGGATTGCCATATTCTGCCGAAAAGCACCTACAGTATTCCAGTTACTTTTGGTCATACAATTTCGAAATTTGATAATATATCAGGTCTGAAAGATTGCACCTCAGGTCCAAGTGTACTAATCCATGCCAAATTAACCATAGATTGAGAATCTGGCCACAAGAATGCAAAAGTTTGAAACGGAAGCCCTCAAAATCAAATTTCCGGTTACTTTTGGTCATAGCCAGTAGATTTGCATTGTGATTCCGGAGGGCCCTGCATGTTCGAAATTTTGTTGGATGACTAAAATTGCGTTATCCGGAAAATATCGAATTTTTGTGCAGGACATTTGATACAGTGGTTCGATTGAGCTAGTTTTTTATACGATGGACTAACAAGTGTCCCAGAAGGCCCCACATCTCCGTATAAGCCGCATACCTCATAGCTCAAATCTAGTATAGAGCGGAGAGTTGAATAGAATTGTATTCCTCAATGCCTTTAAATCATCGTATATATACACAATCTGCGGCCGTATTACAGAAATTGGCAGTACCGAAGGCGCGGATCGAGAATGTTCTGTTTTGGGATGTTTTTACAGAATTCCTAACATCTCAGTGGGTTTTGCACCCATTCTCATAAACCTATATTGAAATACTCGGCTAATCTATGCGGAATTAGTGATAGAAAGAAAGTTGTAAAAATATTGCATATTCAGAGAAAGTGGTTTGAAGGGCCTTTTCGTGGATGAATGCAGTTTACAGGCATCCAGACACGTCCAAATGATGTGGATTTTTGTTCGGTAAGGCTTTGCTACATTTTGAAAGATGTGATAGAGTCAGATTTGCAAAGAGTTCAGCAGTGAATTCAAATATCACAATATTTCCTGATTGCAGTGTATTGCCATTGTCTCAATGTCATTGCCAGCATGATAAACTAGTATATTGAAGATTGCCACTCTATCACAACTTTTAGAATGCATAAAAGTCTTCCCTCACAAAAATCTAGGTCATTTGAACATCCCTAGATGCCGGTAAATTGAATTGACCCCCAAAATCACCCCCAAACCCAGCTCACCGACTATGGTGGGGGTCACCTAGCTGCCGCTACCCAAACTTAGTGGCCAATTGGCCGGAGATTTTTTTTTTGGCCCTGTACACAGCCACAATCAGCCCAAATTTCCGTTATTTCCCCCGCTTGTGGCCAATTCGACGGCAAGAAAAAAGTTTACCTCCTTCAGTTTTGATTTAAATACAAATCCCTCTTTAGGATCAGCTTGTATCGTCAAAAGAATCACTTTCTAAAGAGGGATAAGAAATAGAGGCAAAACTCGGCCCGGAAAATCTCAAGCACGCCTCTTCAGGTCCATGCCATCTGAGACGCGGCTCTTGATGTGACGTCAATCCGTGTGTGCGTTTGGTATGGGTCTGGAGAGTTTGTGTGTCGGATGGTGCGATGTTTCGAGCATACATGCTTGTCGGTATGTTGTCGGTCCCCCTGCCGCTATCCTGGTCATCTGACAACTGTTCCAGTATCAGTTCCGTCGCGCGCCTCTTCGCGAGGCCTGCAATCAGTATTCCCGCCCCTCCTTCAGCACCAGGTCCGTCGCAGGCCTCTTCAGGTCCATGCCATCTGAGACGCGGCTCTTGATGTGACATCAATCCGTGTGTGCGTTTGGTATGGATCTGGAGAGTTTGTGTGTCGGATGCTGCGATGTTTCGAGCAGATATGCTTGTGGGTATGTTTTCCGTCGTGCCCGCTGCCATCCTGACCATCTAACAACTGTTCCAGTATCAGTTCTGTCGCACGCCTCTTCGCACGCCTGCAACCAGCATCCCCAGCAGCCCAAGGACGACGTCTTCAAGCTTCGAGATCTCAGACCTACTACTTTCCTCCTCCGCGTCGAAGTCATCCGCGACCACCCGAATCGTACCATTTGCCTATCCCAACGGCCATACATCCTTGATCTTCTCGAACACTTTGGTATGGCCGACTGCAAGCCCGTAACGACTCCCATGGACACCAGCATCCGTTTGTCTGCTTCTATGGCACCCACCACATCGGAGGACGTCGCCTACATGAAAGATAAACCATACGCCAATGCGACAGGGGCACAATCATATCTCTCCAATGTCACTCGCCCTGATATCGCATACGCAGTGGGAGTCTTGTGCCATTTCAATTCCAACCCTGGTGGAAGGCAGTTGCAAGAGACTTGAATATGAAGCATCGAAGTAGGGAAATTAAAAAAACCAAAGACCAGTACATCGTACAGAGAGTCACTGCCAGTTGACGATGTTCTGCTGACGAAGATACAAAATCGGGTGCCATCAGTGAAAAGGAATCAGATCGCGATCGCTCCCACCGGTCCGCTGGCAGCGCGGGTGCCAAATAGAAAGATGTTATAATTATACGGCACCCGGGTGCTCTGGTACTCGGGGGTGCGAGATAGATTTATCCTGAAACTTACTTCCACTTAGTACCAAATAGGCCAATAGAAGGCACGTGATGATTCAACACGACTTGGAAAAATTTTCGGATCGAAGAGATTTTGACTGTCTTGGAATTAAAATTTTATGTAATCGTATGAAAGTTGCGGGTAGCTATCTAGACGTTGAATCTGACATATGTGAGTGTGAAACCTGATGTCCATTTGCCCTATGAATATAATTGTCCCCCTTGTTTTTTGCGCTAAGGAGCCCGCGCTTGGAAGAACAAGATCTGACGTGTCGACGTCCTTGTGACCAGTGCCGCTGTAAGACGCGCCGAGCGAAGCCGCCATACTAGTCTGGATAGAGTCTAGGACATGGATGACGGCAGATATGTTTGCAAGGCGGTCCCAGCCTCCATAGACACCCTTCGCCGCGAAAAGCTCCTGTTCTCTGTGAGCATGATACCCAGTCTCCAAAAATTGAGTGACCTTGATTTTGCCAATCATATGCTCAATATTCATATCTAAACCGAGAATCGAACTCGCGCGGAGCTGAATGCATGCAAAACAACTCGAAGAGGAAGCACAGGATGAGAAAATGGTCTTTGAGGAAACCCCGTGTCGGCGGGGCGGGGGGATCAACGGTGTTCTGGTGTTTCAACTTCAATTTTGCAGAACCGGCAGACCTGTCTGGAACGGTCATCTTCTCGTGGATGCTCATAATCCCCCAAGCCCAAATTTTCCACGGCTAGCAGATGAGTTGACAACAGCAGAGAGGTAAGAGCTTGTCTGTGCTTCTGTGTCTTTACCATCGATAGGTGGTATATACGTCGGATGTATACCAGACCAAGTTCACTAGACAAGAAAACTCTGGCACCGTTCGTTACGGCATCATTGATCGCGCCCTCAGGCTTCTGGAAATACTTCCACAAGGGAGGGGTTCAACAACAAGGTCTTTACAAGCCTCGGCACCCATCGAATTCCCCCTCCGTTGCGGATGAGAACGCAACATCTCGCTCAACCTCACCTACTCGGCAGCTTGCTCCTGCACCTCTTCCACGCCTCTCGACATGCCACGACCACAACTCGCGCTGCCGAATTGCAGGAGTACGCCGCGCGCGAAGATGCTGCTCGGTCCACGGCCAGGACTGGGCAACTGCCTCTTCGAGACCTTGAGCGCACTCTGCATATGATCCAGTTGCGCGTCTAAATGACGAGCTCGACGACTACATCTCGCAGACGCTCATGTCGTACAATACGGACTTGCCTTACACGCCGAAGACATACACAGACAAAATGATCCGAACCGTCGAGACCTTGATCGTGTGTAGTCATTGATGGTCACAAAAATACCATGAATCGTGGTGACGATTCTGTAGTGTTCATGAGATTAGATCCAATGGCAAGACTAGCATTCTTTCCTACCCAAGAGCACCAACCTATAGAACCTTTGAGCCCTTAGTGGTTTTTGATACAACGTGCATGCTCACCACAAGCTGGATCAAAACAGGATCCTTTCTGCAATACTTGCGAACATATTGCAACACAAGAACCTCGCACATGAGCCTGTAGTCCAAATGTAAGCCAACCACTGCAGCTCCCCATAGACTGCGACAGCCACTGATTAGTGATTTTCCCACACAGCGAAATGTGACCTACAACATATCCAAGCTATAGGCAAAGAACTGAACGTCCCAGGTAAGATTGACTGAGTGAGGGCCTTGTCCTGGAGGGTCGTACATGGTCGTCACTCGCATAGGGCCGTTAAGCTATCTACATATATAAGGCCACACCCATCGAACGTCTAGAATGTTGTCATACTTAGTGTTGTCGTTACAATGATTTTCAGTAAACTCTCTGGCCCTGGCAGACTATTCTTGCCGTGTGATACCCACAGATACCCACCCACGCCTAAAAGTTGGCTCCGCCTGTGGCATTATCCGCGCACCCAGTAAGGTAGGCGACATCCGCATCCATCGAGTCACGTGGATGATGGTGTGACGCCGCCTTCCCGCCCTCTCTAGTCGGGGGCGTCGGGTCAGAGATACAAAGTAAAACCACAGAAAGATTCTGTTTAGGTGTAGGAAGGATTGTGTGGTTTCAGAATAGCAATATATATTCTCAAAAATTTGTTAACCCTTGATTTTTTTCAAGGTGTTCAAAACACGTAAGGAAGGATCGGGGTGCACAAATACATTTTGAGGTTGAAATTATGGCGCTTCCCAAAAAGGAAATTATGTGATCACGTGCCACCCACCTTTGTCGCTGTTTCCTCCCATTGCCACCCTCATATACACCAATTTCTGCGTGTTAAACCATTCTAAACAACTTACAAAATGCCCATAAAGAAAGGAAAGGCAAAAGCTAAAAATCTCGGGGCTTTTGCTGTCAAGGTCAGTGTCCGACAAAAAAAGTACAATTCTACCATCGAAACTCAATTTCTTGGCAGAGAAAAAATGCAGACAGCGAGAGCGACGACGAACATACCAAAAAAAAGCCATGCATGGCCCCACCCGATGTAAATTCCTCAGATGAGGACTGTGCCACTCAAGGCACTTTCGACGCCAACATTGACACTGAATCAGACCCGGAAGGGGATGAAGACGAGTCCGACCTTGAAATTGAGGAGGACGACGACGTTCCACACCACAAAGACACAGCAGACCTACAGAAATGGCTCAAGCTCAGTGATCAGCACTTAGCTGCACTCCACACCAGTGCAGCTCCAACGTGTCGTGGAAAAGGCATGTACTCAGACGGCCACGAGCGTGAAGATGTTGTCCATTATCGACAGAATGTCTTCCTGCCGAGGTGGCGAGAATTAGAAGCAAGGACGTGCTGGTGGAACAGAAACCACACGGATGCGCAAATCGAATTCGATGCTCAAACCAGGGCTTTCTTCAGCTCTTCCTTGGATGCGCGCATAGTGGTAATTTGGCGGCATGACAAATCCACATTTTACGCCAATGATCGCCGTGACTTGCGCTAGGTTCACGAGTCGGAAACCGCAAAAATAAAAGCCAAGGGAGAAGGGGCAAGTCAGATGGTGGGAGACTTCATGTCTCCTGATTACGGCTTCGAAGACAAGAGATCCAGAAACTGGGTAAGAGTCCTACTCTTGAATTCAGATAAATTGAAACTTATGTCTCCTGACAGTCAATTTAAAAATGTGCGCAACCTCTTGAAAGCTGGGAAAAAGCGTGAAGGTTATCAAACGACCCAGTATATCATTGACCAATCCACGCGTGCCATGGATATTCTGGACGAGGATTATGCCAATGAAAAGCATGTCTTGGCCTACGATAACGCTACAATCCATACGGCTCGCGCCCCCGATGCCCTCAGTGCTACCAAAATGACTAACCCAGCGTATCACACAGTTGTCAAAGCTCATTCAGAAATGGGAAGACGGGGAACTGGAATTTTGTCCCTCGTGTTTTACATCTTTCCATCATGCCACTTGTCTTCCCAATCAAGGATTGCCATTGTCCGACTGAATGAGATATTTCTTCGTGAGGTGGCCAAGTGCGCACGTCCAGATTGAATGCAGATCAATTATTCACGGTCATTCACAATTCATGCAATTTATACAAACATTATGTTGGAAAATGGCTGAACCCGGAATCGAACCGGGGACCTCTAAGTGATTGCGCCACTAGTGCTCTTTCCAACTGAGCTATTCTGCCGATAGTGTGCAAGGAACAAATCCGTACTGCAACACATTATGGATAGTAGACTCCGAATAAGTAACTCGCTGACCACAGTAATATTACTCGCTTCACATCCTCATCCTGCAGCACTCAGCTCAAGACAAGACCGAAACTGAAGGGTGCTTGTCATCCTACAGTTTACAAGACTCTCTCTCAATCTGAAAACCTGAAGGGTGCTCGTCATCCTGCAGTCCGACACTTGATTCGGTCCAAATATGAATCAGGGGTCTGAAAACTCGACAGTAAGTGTACATGGGCTCATTTCTCACCCCACTCTCATGTCCTGAAGCTCAACCAGGGTTCCCCGAATGTCTGGTCACCCTCAGTACCCGTAAGTTTTCGATTCCAATACGCACGTCAATGATCTCTCCAGATGAAAGGCATTATCCGGAATGTGTGATGTTGGATGCACATTAATTAGCAACATGAATGTATGTTGCAACTGCAAGCACATTGAAAAATGGTGGCAGATTAGCTTCATGACGCATAGCTGTTGTGTGCTGATTGACAGTGCAGTTACCGTGTTCTGCCATTCCATTCTGCTCAGGTCTGTTCCTCGTTGGAATAACGACACACAATCACTGTGTTCCAAGGGTAAGTACACCTGGGGTCTGACTATCTGTATAGATCCAGACATAGACAGACATGTGGGCCAATGTCTGCCTATGCCGCATAGACCAACTTTGGTCTACATGGGTCTACCTGGGTCTAGGTCAGTAGGCCTGTGTAGAAGATATACATTGGATATGAATTGTGGAAAATCAATGGCCAACGGAAATTTGTCATCAATCTTACGCAAATCTGGCAGTCACACATCCGATAAGCGTGATATCATCAAGATGAGGCCATCTAGCTCCTGTGTGAGTGAGCCCACATCATCCAGCTCATTGTGTCACTCCCCACCATGAATTGTCTGGGCAGAAAGGCCTCCCTCATGTTTCTACCAGATTCACATACCACCAAAGATAGTTCTGTGTTGGTTCCAAGACAGATAAACTCCACCTCCACGCCTTGTTCAAGGCCATTGGGGTAAGTTGGTGGTTGTCCCAGCTGTACACAATTGAACCAGTATACATACATATATCCAGTTCTCCAGCTGGATCTCCCACTGGAACCACCACGACATTGAAACCTTCTCTTTCTTGTCACCAGGCCTTCCTCACAGGAAGTGCTGAAGATAGGCCTGAACAACCAACAACAATGCACACAATCATATGAGGACAGTGATAGGAACTCTGTATGGATGGGCATTCAACAAACACTCACGATGAGATGTTATGTGCAATGGTGGCCCCAGAATCTGAGTATATCCATCCAAGTGTGCTGTTTTTGACAACTGCTAATTTCATGGAACCAAGCCTTCATTACTGGAACATGTTCCTCAGAATCCTCCATCCTCATTTGTCTATTTACCTTCCCGCTAAGCCACAGTCTGTGCATGATGACACAACCGATCCTTTCATGATGCTCAGTAAGCAGATAAGTAAGCAAGATGTAAGTAAGATAAGTAAGTGAGAGATAGGATCAGAATGGCACAGTCCAACCACACAGGCTGCAACACCTCGTGGCAAGAACAATTAAATCTAGACAATCAGTTCCCCAAGGAGCAAAGAATACCGTAAGAACATATGTAGTGCGAGGATGTTTGTCAAATGTTTCACCAGCGAACAAAACATGGCAGGCACTCTGTCCACGGTCAACATCCTCACATCAACTCAAACATTCACCAGCCCAGGAAGATCATAAGCCAACAGTAGTGCCAGACTGCCATCAAAATGCTACATGCTGGGAAGTCCAATTGGGTTTGCAATCGGGAGGGGCTGTACTTTTGCCTCCAAAATTTCGTGAAATATAAGCTTCACTCCAGTCAAATTTGGATGTTTGTTCAGAACATCAGGGATTCTGTTCTGTGTGTTGGGACTATTGCAGATTTCCAGTGTTCTGAGCACTATTAACTGTCCGAGGCCATCAGAGAGCATATTTCCCCAAGTATGTGTTGGAGTGTGTGAATGGACTGTGACATTCTCGCGTCTTTGATCTGATCTGATCCTCTGTGATCCGATCATTGATCCTCTTTGATCCCTTTTCATCTAGTCCCTTGTTCCATATATGGATACTCCCTTGTTCCCGATATGGATGTTCCCTTGTTCCAGATATGGATGTCCCCTTGTTCTTGATATGGACATCTCTTTGTAGTTACTTATCTGGCCTTCCCTTTGTATCTCGTTCTAGCTATCCCTTTGTTTCCATTCTAGCTACTTCCTTTGTTCCTGTAGGTATATAAGTAGAGTAGCATTGCCCTGGATCTTCAGTTCTTACTGTTGACTCCAGGCAAGTAGTTTCATCTCATGCAATCTAACAGAGTTCTTACTGTTGACTCCAGACCTCTGTGCTTGCCTGTTTAACAGGTTATGGGCCCCGCCCTCTGAGCATTTCTTAAGCTTTATTCTGAGACCCTCATCTCCATCTGCACATTTCTGCACATCTCTCTGCCCTTATAGTGTGTGTGTTCTTTGTAGATAGGGGCACCAACTGTTGGGACAAATCCTCTTTGGGAATTGGGGCACGCGAAGGTACTCAAGAGGCAGCACTGTCACCTCGTCGCAGTAAGCATCTTCAATCGTGTAGTTATCGCTACCAACATGTAGGACACGGAAACGAACCGCATTTCTGCGTTCGTCCGACCAGGGTATTGACTCGTCACCAGGGTAGGATGCAAAATTGTGAGAAAGCTGGGCCAAACACGGGAAAAATATTGTGCAACTTGCTTCGTTGGGGGTTAATTTGCATGAAATTTATGCTGGAAACTCTCTCAGTGTTCACGCTGTTGATTCGGCTGAAAAATTGGAGGACATTCCCCTCTTGCGGCTTGAAGATACAAAATTGTGAGAAAGCAGGGCTCTCCATGTCAATCCAACCAAATACAGGCGGTCACCAAACAAATGCAGTCCGTCACCAAACAATGTGCCGAGATTCTACATCAAAACAGTATTTTGGCCACTGTGCAATCATTTCAAGCCGGATTTTGACGGGGTCCTGCTGGGAGGATAGCCAGCGAAATTCTGGTTCAGACTGTCTCTTCAGATTTATTTTGACGGCCCTGGTCCTTTTGAAAAGGTGCTCAGGGCTCTCCATGCCAATCCAAACAAATGCAGGCTGTCACCAAACAGTGTGCCGAGATTCTGCATCAAAACAGTATTTTGGCCACTGTGCAAAGGCAGCAGCTGCCCGGGCACGTAAATTCGGGGTCTTGCGCTTGGTGGCCCAATCTTCACCTGCAGCTTTCGCTGCTCAAGGATTGCAAAGCAGGATTGCAACAAGGACTGGAGATTTTTCAGGATTGTCATCCATTTCATAATTAAACCACTCATTGAAGGATGTGATATGTGGATCACAATAGTCAATCACATGAAGGACATTTACAGAGATGTAAGAAGATGCAGAAAAGAGGCACAAAGAAGTGCTTGACATGATTGAAACTCTGTCTGACACAACTGGTATTGAACAGACTTAAATCCGCATTTCGGTTCACCAAATATTGTCCGGGAGAGTTTAAACAGCAAGGGTTTAGCAGCCTTGATCATAGATTATGAGCTGCGATCAGGAAGAAGTGTTTACAGCTAATGTCGGAACCGAAGGCGCGGTCGAAAATTTCTTGTTTTGGGATGTTTCCAAAGAATTGTTAATAGCTCAACCAGTTCTGTGCCGATTTAGATGAAACCTAGGTAGATCTGTCAGGCTAATTCATGCGGAATTAGTGATAGAAAGCGATTCATGAAAATATTATATATTAGGTAATCTGTGCTTTTGGACCATTTTCGCGCCAAATACCATCTTGCATGTCCAGGACATGTCCCAGTGACCTAAGATTTTGGGAGGGACAACTTATATACTTGGCCAAACACGTGATAGAGCCGGAATTATATAAAATTTCGATATAAATGCGATCCTTGCAATATTGCTGAATGCCAAAATTGCTAAATGTGTCCAATAGAGCTACAAGGACTGTAACTAAAATATCCGTAATTCCGGCTCTATCACATTTTTTGCCAAGTATATAAGTTGTCCCTCCCAAAATCTTAGGTCACTGGGACATGTCCTGGACATGCAAGATGGTATTTGGCACGAAAATGGTCCAAAAGCACAGATTACCTAATATATAATATTTTCATGAATCGCTTTCTATCACTAATTCCGCATGAATTAGCCTGACAGATCTACCTAGGGTTCATCCAAATCGGCACAGAACTGGTTGAGCTATTAACAATTCTTTGAAAACATCCCAAAACAAGAAATTTTCGACCGCGGCTTCAGTCACACTCCTGAGGGCGCCATTTGTCTTTTGACATCTGGTTCTAGTTTTCCATCCCATCTCTTTGCGCATTTTCCCATTCCCTTTTCCATCATGTCCGACTCCTCAGAGTCTGCTCTTATCCCTGTCCTTACCAAGGACACCATGTTCTCGAATTGGAGGAGCGATGCTAAGGCCTACTTGCATCGCAAGGAGGTCTTTGGCCACTGCCTGGTCACTTCAGCTAAAGCTGAAGATGCCTATGCATACATTCATGTTGCAAATATGCATCCATCTGCTCACATTTCGGAGAATACTACTCCATATGAGCTAAGCATAAGCCAGATGTGTCTCATCTTCGTGTCTGGGGCTGCCTTGCCTATGTGCATGTGCAGAAGGATAAAAGGGACGCTTCTGGGTGCCATTTCCAGAAGTGCATTTTTGTGGGTTATCCTACAGAATATAAGGGCTGGTTGTTCTACAACCCTGTGACTCGGTGAATGGTCACATCGGAGCGTGCTGTCTTTGACGAGCGCTACTTCCCTGGGAACAAGCCTGATCTTCTCAAGTGCTGTCCCAGAGGACCTGCATCTGCCTTTGTTGATCTTCCTGCCGCTAAGCCACCAGTGGTGCGCGATGACGGGGGAAACAACGAGGACAATTCTGGTGTTCATCGAGCACCCCCTGCACCGGCTCCCAATCCACCTAATCCTGCTCCTTCCCCTCCACATTCACTTCAGGCAGACACTTTTGTGGACCCACTTAGGGTGGTTGTGTATATCTGAGATGACTACCCTAAATGGGTCCCCATCTTGGTTGTGGTGCGGATATGCTCCCAGGCCATGGGAGCTCCCTTCAGTAGTAATATCTCTGCATGGGACCACCCATCCTTTTTTCTGTGGGAGCATCCTGCTGTTTGCCTGGATGCTCCCAGTATTGTCACATGTCACGCCCACCAGGGCAGGAATTCTTTGGGATTTGGGGGCCTGTGCAGGGCCTGTTTGCTGCAGTGCCAGGTATATATACATACCGTGTGCATGTACCCATATTTATATGACCTGGAACTCTGCTGTGCTTGTGGGTGCAGCCCAGAAAATTTGGCATTTTTTAGGTTCCACACTGCCTATTTGCTGCACCATTTTGCCCTCCCCCCTACACATGCCCTCCCCTGCGCCATGAATTCTGTCTCACCTTTCCACACTGGTCCCTGTATGCCTGCTCAGCTCTCTGCACTGTGGAATGTTTTTTACTCTTCCCCTGCCCCTATGCCTGCCCTCTGAGCTGTGAAATACATTATATCCTCCCACCTGGCTCACCCCACCCTTCGCCTGCCCTCCTCTGTGGTGCCAGTGCATTTCAAGCTTTCCCCCAGCTCACTGTACCCCTACACCTGTCCCCCTTCCATGGCATAGAATCAATTCTCCCTCCTATCTGGCTCACTGCACCCTTTGCCTGCCTTCTTTTGTGCAGTGTTGGCACGTCAGTGGCCCAAAGTGACTAGTCAATTTTGCAAGTCACTGACTAGTCACCGACTAGTCGACAGGCCGCGGAACTGACCTGGTCTGTCAAACCTTGGTTAACTCGGCTAACGCTAACCAAGCGACTAGTCCCAAGGCTGCAACAACGCGTGATCTAATTATCTGGAGGTTCATTTCTGTGTTCCCTTCGGGTTTTAGCGAATTAGAGGAACTTCTTCCTCATTACTATGTTTACAGACTAGTGGGCAACATCGGATTGTAATTTACTAATTTGGAACCAAAATGTCCTGGATCCACAAGGCACACACAAATTTATATATGCTGTCACACCATTCTCGAAGCAAGGCCCTCATAACCCCCCTCTCACCTAGCAAGCCTTTCTAACTTACTTCAACCTACTTACCTTACATGGTTGGCTGGTACTGTACATATTTCGAGGGGAATGGCAGAGGACGCCGAAAATGGACAAGATGGCATCATGGAGGCCATATTGCTTGGTTTTTAGTGGTAGGATCTATTTTGTACATTTATTTCATGTTTTCCATATACCAATATAGATATATTCTGTGTCAGAACGGGTGTTACGGCTCTGCGAATCGTTTGGCCAGAGCACTTTCCTAATTTGGATTGACAGGTCGGCAGGTCAGGCCACTCAGGTGACTTGATTGACGTGACTTTAGTGACTTTCCAGCTAGTCACTGACTAGTCTGACTAGTCAGTGACTTGGCCAACACTGCTTTTGTGGCACCAATGCATTTCAACCTTCTGCCCAGCTCACTGCACCCTTACACCTGTCTCCCCACCATGGCGTAGAATGCATTCCCCCTCCCGCCTGGCTCACTGCACCCTTTGCCTGCCCTCCTCTGTGGTACCAATGCATTTCAACCTTCTGCCCAGCTTACTGCACCCCTAGATCCACCCCCAATGTGGCATGGAATGCATTATCTCCTTTTGCTGTGCTCACCACACTCTACACAAAATCAATTTGTTTTGAGAAACCAAAAATTTCCCTCAAGTCCAGATACTAACTGGGAGCACCCACCAGGATTTCCAAGATAGTGTGGAACATCCCTCCTCACAGTCATGGGAGATCCCCTGTAATAGTCCCGGGAGCCCCCAACCATATTTTCAAGAGGGCTTGGGACCACCCAAGTAATACACCTGGAAGCTCCCAACAGCCTTTCTGTAATTCCCTGGATGCTCCCAGGCGAACTCAATGGGTGCTCCCAACTTCCCTCAGTGGGAGTGATGGGAGCTCCCGATGAGAGCTCACAAACCTGGGATCCCCCACTAATTTTTGGCTGGGAGCACCCAAAATTTCAATTAAATATACTGGGAGCACCCAGCATCAGTTCAAATGAATGGGAGCACCCAGAAATATTTGGCAGAAGTGCTGGGAGCTCCCACAATGTCATGGAAGCACCCAGGTCGCAGATAGGGAAGCTCCCAAAATATTTCTTTTATCAAATTCATCAACGAGGTGATTATTCCTTATTTGGACGTGATGGGTTGTTGAGATCTGTTGTTCGGCTATCCTCTTCTCAGTGCAGGCAAATGGTCATTTCTGTATTCAATCAAGGAAGATCCATGATTGGGAGCACCCAGCAACATTTTGTGGGAGTGCAGGGAGCTCCCATGATGATGTGAAAGCACCCAGGTCGCAGATAGGAAGCTCCCGGAAATTCCTTCGTTGAATTCATCAATGAGGCTCATTATTTCCCTATTGGGTTGCAATGGGTTGTTAATGTCTGTTGATCAGCTATCCTCTTCCCAGTGCAGGCAATGGTCAGTCAACAAAGAGTCATGTCACCTCTCCCCTAGAATCATTTCTTCCCCATCTCTATCAGAATGTCTTCTATTCCTTAGCAAACAAATGTTCATGAAGTGGATTTCATCCCAGTACTGAAAAAAAGGCAAACATTCACAAAATCTACCCTAATCCAAGTTCCAACGTTTGAGATACTTAATGTAGATAGCCTGCTGCTCCTCTTCCAAGATGCAGCCAAAATTGGCTGGAAGCCTACCCCACTGGTTAAAGTTCTTGTCCCAGTACACCAAGTGTTTCTCCCCCTCCGTCTGTCTCTCACCTGCTCCCAGCATTTGAATCTCCCCGTAGAACAGCGGGCTCTGCTCCTGATCGTACTGAAGTCGGAACTTGATGCGAGAAGCCTTTGCCTCCTCAGCAGCATCAGCATCCCTCTCACGCTGTAACCACTCGAGAAGCTCCTTGCGCTCCTGCTTGCTCATTGTCAGAGTGTTCGTGGTTGGAGGGGTGTGCATGGAGGAGGGACCAGACACTGGACCGGTACCAGGCGACAAGCGACGATGGGATGGCCCTGAAACTCGCCAGTTAACAGATGGAATCTTTCCAGAAAAAATAAACCTGATTCACCAGGTGCAGTGTGGACAGCCACACGCCTCCCACGTTCTTTCAAACGAGGGTCATCTTTGTCGGACTCCGTTCCGCTATCACGTGTTACTGAGGTGCAACCCATTAGCTACAATCTAATATGAACACTTGGAGAAGCACTCACCTGGCTGCCGGCGGTCTTTGAGCAAGTCAGAGGCCGTGCCTCGACTACGAGAACGTGAGTGGTCGCGCATCGCCACCTTCTTGGTCCTCACTACCTCCTCCTTCTCCTTCCCCTTCCCCCTCGTCTTCTTTCTCTTCTCCTTCTCCGCCTTCTCATGCTTCCCCTTCACCGCTTTTTCCCACTTCCCCGCCGTCGACACGCTTGCCACCGTGACCCCGCCGACGGTCTGGATGATTGGAATGTCACCCTGTTTCTCCAGCGACACTGCCATCTCGTCTGTCAAGCTCGTCAGCCCCAGTTCGGACCAAATACAAACAGGAAAGCCCACCTTCGGTCCAGGAGACAATTCGCATCGCTTTCTCTGCCAGTTCTTCCCGATCCGTGTTATCGTCTTCGGGAAAATGCCGAGCATCGAGTGCTGGGACAACGCGCTCGTTCTCCCGCTCCTGGAAAAAGTTGATATTGAAACCCTTCTTCGGATATTTTCCGTTGGAGGCCATGTCATCGTCCCAGTTTTCGAGTCGGAGCTGATTTTCATAGGCATAGTCTGCCCATGCTGTCCATTTCATCGTCTGGGAGGAGGAAGTCGCGTCTTGGACCGTGAGCTGGTTGCGAACCACCAGGATGTCCACTGAAAAGATATGCTTTGTATCAGTACCGAATGCAGTTCCAGTAGGATATGATTGCGACGTACAGAGATCTTTGACCAGGCAGTCCTTGATGAACTTGCGAGTGCTGTCCCTGTCACCCTCTAAATCCCCTTCATCGGTCACACGGGGCCGGACGCGTTCCAAATCCCGTGTCCTTTGCGACTTGACGACTTCGCTGGCATTCAATCCGTCCAGCTCCATCTGTAGAACACTAATCCGAGTGTCAGTGAGGAGCGAGCACATAGTGGTAGAGCGGACATACTGCAACCGAGACTCGTACTCCCTTGTTGTAGACTTCCATATGCTTGCTTGCCGCTGTCTCAACAGCTTATAGGCTGTTGTTGCTCCGAAAGATGTGCTGCCACCATCAGTATTGATCACGAAACCGAAGACGTGGAAGCCTCCATCTCGATACGCGCTCTCGCTCTGAAAATGAATGAGCAAATGAATGAAATCATCACAGCAGATTCGAAGCTTACAATTTTGGTCAAGTCACGCGAAATTGAGGCAACCTGCCGGGCGCAAGCGGCAGGCGTTCGGCTCGCCCGTACCTCCCCCTGGAAGTCGGCATGCCATGTCGTCAGCCATGTCATCTTCTCTAGGATTTTTCTGCTCTTCTTCCGATCCTCCGCACTGAGGTCTAGCTCATCGAGATACGAGCCATACTGGGCTCGGTCGAGGTCGGCTCGTTCTCTTTTAGACACTGCCAAAAAATTAGTATAGGTGACGACTCATTGATACAAAGGACTTACAGTGCTTTTCATGCTTCTGGGCACCACCGGTTGGCGCGTACAACCATGTCTGGAACATGTTCCAGGCAGTGGGACCACGCACGCCTTTGGGTTGGCCATCGATGACTTGCCACAGCAGGTGGGCGGGCTTGTTAAGCTCCACCGCCATCTGCTCCACAATCTGTGTCAGGTCATCCTGTGCCTTGAGCAAACGATCCTTGGCCCCTTGGGGGACTGGGCCCGACTTATAAGGAGACCCCTCCGTGTCCACGTCCGTGTCAGCGTCGTTCTCGTGCTCAATATCACTCCCCTTGCCATCGCCACCGACTTCCATTTCCATCTGCCTCTGCTTCCGTTGGTGCGCTCTCCGATTCTCCTTGGGTTTTGGAGGAGGTGAAGGCTCATCATCGTCATCCGAGTCCACCAGCCGCTGTGGGGTTTTACGGCGCGACTTCGGCGGTGGCAGTGGTACACGCTTCGGGGGAGGTGGGTGCTCGTCGTCGTCGTCACCCGATGTTCTATGGCGGCGAGACTGGGGCTGGGGGCTGGGGCCAAAACTCGTTCTCAAAATCGCGATCATCAGCTTCATCGTCCTCCTCCTGAGTTGTGAGGTGACTCTTGGAGGGGAAGGTGCTGCGATCTTTCTGAAAGCGCCGATCCTCCGTACGCGCCACCTCTTCGTAGTCCGAGCCGCTCCCAACGTCATCTTCAGGATAAGCATCCTGCACCTGCACTTCCTCATCTGAGGCATGAACACTCAGCAACGCTTCCAGCTCGTCCTCGTTCCCAGCTCTGCTATCCTCGTAGTGCTCGTCGGGAATGTCGTTGAGAACGTGGGTGGTGGCATCGTCCTCATCGGGATTGAGGGCGGTGGCATCCTCGATAGTAGGACGGAGAGTCAGACTACGACGAGGGGGGGATGGGGGTGGCTGTTTCCTACGTGGTTTGGTCCCTTTGGCTGCGAAGCGACCATTACGAAATAGACTCAGATCGAGTCGTGGAAGCGATTCCAAGGAGGCGGTGTGCAGTGGGATTACGGGCCGCAGTGGTGGGGCTGGGGTTTGCGATTCCTGTGCGGTAGAAGGTGAGGCAAGTTGTGATGGCACGATACCTGCCAGTAGCAAAGCTGGTGGGGGCAACTCCACCATATCCGGCATCGCGGACGGCGAGGCATGGGGTGGGGCATCGAGCGAAGCATGCATATCCTGTGTGGGGGAGAGGGAGGCACGGGGCGGAGCTGGGGTGCTCACATCCTGCAGCGCAGAGGAAGAGCAGGGCAAGGGTGGCTGAGCAAACAGCACGTTCTGCACATCCTGCATCATGGAAAGGGCGGCAGGGGGCAAATCTTGCATCGCAGGTATGGAGCATGCCAGTGGCGACTCAGCAGGTGGCGCATCCTGCATCGCAGAGAGCCCGGCAGGAGGCAAGTCCTGTGTTGTGGATATGGCGGGTGCCACATCCGGCACAGTGGAGAGGGAGGCATGTGGAGATGTTCCTGTGAGTGCGCGGGGGAAAGCAGGGGGTGACTGAGTCTTCATCGTGGAAGGAGTTTGTGGGGAAGGCGGGTTTGAGAGAGCTGAGGACGACCCTGCGGTCCCTCTGAATTCGCCTGAGGTGCCTCTGAGTCCGAACGAACGAGGTACATCCGACAAGTGCAAGCCTTGAGTGGATACGTCCTGGTCTGCAAGAGGAGGAGGCGGAGGCAGCTGTGTGAGGAACTGCTCGGACGGACTAAGATTTGGGCGGGAGGAGCCCTGTCTCACAGCCAACGCACAGATGAAGTCAGTTAGAGTATATTGATATCGTACTCGCGGGGAAACTTCACCTGTTCTTCAGTGGAAGATGTGTTCACCCCAAGGTCTTTCTCATTTCGAGCAATGCTCTGGAAATAGCAACCAAATTAACAGAAAACTGGGCATGAAACTGAAGAGTCATACCGTGGCAATAGCCCTAGCATCAGCGGGCTGCTCGGACGACCCAAGATTTGGGCGGGAGGAGCCTTGTCTCACAGCCTACACACAGGTGAAGTCAGTTAGAGTATATTGATATCGTACTCGCAGGGAAACTTCACCTGTTCTTCAGTGGAAGATGTGTTCACCCCAAGGTCTTTCTCATTTCGAGCAATGCTCTGGAAATAGCAAACAAATTAACAGAAAGCTGGACATGAAACTGGAAAGTCATACCGTGGCAATAGCCCTAGCATCAGCGGTTGTGTTGTGGCTCCTCCTCTTCACCCTTCAGGGCTCAGGTACGCCGCTGTCGTTCCCCTCGGTTTGGATCTGTTTTCTTTTTCCCGATGGTGCTGGCTTTGTGGTTTCGGGTACTGGTACTTCTTGGTCTGGGGGTGCATTTGGGTTCTGTCGGGTGCGTGCAGAGCGCCTCAGCGGCGGGGGCGGGGTCAGGGTCATTGCAGAAGGATGTCAAGTCTCCAGGTACGCAAGAGTTATTCACCGCTGTCGTCACACACAGAAGTAACCAGGAATTTGAGGGGAGGCGACTCGAGTACACAAGAATATATACTATATATACCAAATGCCTGAGTGTAACCAAATAAATAAATACTGTCTTGGTATATCCAGACGGAAAAAGGCAATATTACAAGTTCGTTTTGCGTTCGAGTCCGTCCTCCCTGCCGGTACTGGAACACCGCCATGTGGCGACACAAGGTCCCTGTCATGTCAGACATATTAATGTTACTGCTTGACCCGTGCCGTTACTGTGCCGTTAAAGGTTGAACCAGCCTGGACAACAGTACAGGGGCACAACCGTATTTACGGGATGTATTTCCGTACAATTACGGGACGGGTTGATCCCTTATTCGCCCGGCGGCTGCGGAAAACATAGAGCTTCGAATGAGCCTCCACTGCAAGCTCTCAATCTTGCTAGCTGCTTTTAAATCACCCTGCTTGCTTGTACCAGTTGGTCGCAAACCCCGCTCGCCACCAATGTCCAGCTTCCTCAAGCAATTGGTCACTGGAATCAAGCCACCTGTCAGTAGGGCATCACACCGTGCATAATACGCCTACGGGCGTAAAAATTACGCCCGTAAGTGGCCTACAGTATTGCATGACACGTGTGTAAGTCGGCATATTGAATGCTTCAGACGGGACAGGATCCATGCATATAGCTGTAGACAGGCGTAATTTACGGGTTGCCGAGTGACCCTGCCAAATCGGCAGATTTCAAGTGACTTATGAACAATATTCGTATGAAATATGAATTACGGCCCCGTAAACCCGTGAGGTTACGGGGACGTTTTGTGGCCCTACCTGTCATGGGCCTTACCGTCAAGACTTTACCCCAATCTCGCTTTAAAAGTCTCCATCAGTCCCTTGTGTGCATCCTGTGTGCTCCCCTGTGTTGTTCCTCTGGTGGCTTCGGGGTCGGCAACATCAGCGACATCTTGGCGACATCAGTGTAGGGAAAAATGCTGTGCTGCTGTCAATCTGATCTCGTCGTCTTATCTTCTTGCTATCGTAGCTGATCGCATTTGTTGTATTCGTAGAGCCCAACCACCTTGTTTTTGCGAAAAACTTTTAGCAGTAACCGATGTTGGGATGGTGGCGAGTAGGTTGGTCACCGTGCCGTGTACGGTCACGACCGTGAGCACCACAACTGTGCAAGGGTACAGCCATAGTATTGTGCACCCACCGGACAAGACCGTCTTTGGGGCTAAAAATTGGTTCGGTAGATTCAAACAGCGTAGATGTATTGTAGATAAAAGTGAGGAGTAAAGAAAGTGAGTATATGACTGGATGATGATTGATTGTCATCCAAATTGTGCGCACCGAGAAGATGGAAAATAATTTCAGTGGGACAATGTAAAACAAAGTAGTCGGGCTGAATGTCAATGCAACCATGTTGGATCCGAGAAAACTGGATACATAGAACCTGAAACCGAAGTCAATGGACCACAACTGTTCAACGGTACAGCCGTAGTATTGCGCACCCACCGGACAAGATCGAGGTAAGCTACAGACGGTACGGTGACCGTCCGTTTAGGGCCGTATACGGCAACACGACCGTATTTGGGCAAGAAAATTGGTTCGGTGGATTCAAACAGCGTAGATGTATTGTAGATAAAAGTGAGGGGTAAAGAAAGTGAGTATATAACTGGATGATGATTGATTGTCATCCAAATTGTGCGCACCGAGAAGAAGGAAAATAATTCTAGTGGGACAATGTACAACAAAGTAGTCGGGCTGAACGTCAATGCAACCATGTTGGTTCCGAGAAACCGGAAACATAGAACCCGAAAACCGAAGTCAATGGGAAGCAGAATAAGAAGACGTTGATCACGAGCCGGTGGTGGAGGCCGAATGATAATGCAGCAGCGCTGTTGAACCTTTTTGTGACTCTACACCATTACATCACAGCTGTATAAATTCATTACTCCTCATCACTACTGTCATATGTACCACGATACGCTTCTGCATTCTCCATCGCATCCAACATCTCAAAGTCTTCGACCTCCTGATCACTCTCGTCGTCCCCCTCAAAGTATCTATCCTCACCCCTTGCAGCAGCATGCTCGTCAATCATGCACTGTATCAATTCTGCTTCAGAAGGGCCCCATGGCGCATCTTGAGGTGTATCTGCTGGGAGATGTTTTCTCCATGTCGCACAAAGGCGCACTAAGCGCTCACGGCGAAGATAAAACTGGTATCGGTCGGGCTCGTTCGCTGTTGATCAGATCAGCAATATATACCACAATTTAGTAGGGCACGACATACCTGTGTTCTCCATGGCCAGATTGAGCACTTCCCACTCCTCAATAAACCAAATACGCAGCCCTCGGGCCTCCTTGCGGAGCATTGCATCCTCTTCATCTGCGCGCTCGATTTGTAACATCGCCCGTATACCACTACGCACCAGGTCATCGCTGAGCCAGAGCGGAGGGACCCCTCTATCTTCGTCGTCTTCCAGCCCCACATCTTGCCAGATGGCATCATCTACATCCAGAGCATACAACGTTCGCATATCAATACGTTCCGGGGGAATGGTGCGCGCTGGTGCACGGTGCTCCCGGATCTCGACCCCAATGGCATCGCAGATCTTGTTATACTCCCGCACAAGATTGTTGATCTTGGGCTGACGCCGTTTGACAGCAGCTTCGGTATGAGAACGCAATTTGTGTTCTGGTTTGTGAGGTCAGCAATGTCTCGATGTCTTGAAGCCTCTACTTACCTGATGCTTGTTGGCGACGCGAGCTACGTTCGGCCCTTTCCCACTCGAATTTTCGTGCCCGCAGTAGGTTTCGGAGTCGGATTTTTTTTGACGCGTGCATCGAAGCGCAATTGGAAGAACTTACTCTTTGTGTGTTTCTGGAGCTGGACTTTCTCATCGACTCCAAGGGCAGCCTCGTTGCGGCGCAGTCGGTCCTGGGTTTTCAGCAACATGGCTCGAGCATCGTCTCGAGCCATTTTGGCGTCTACTAGAGCGTCATCATCTCCATCATCGGTGGCCGCACAAAGTGCCGCTTCACAGTCCTTGAGCTCAACTTTCTGGGCCTCGGTCGTGTTGCGCAGCTCAATGATCGTGGCGACAGCCTTTTCTCCTCGGGTCTTGGAACGACCTATAAACAACAGTATTTTATTTTATTCCTGGATCCAGAGCAGACGACCTACGTGGGGCGGGTTTGGTCTGCGCTTTAACCTGCTCTTTCCACTGAGCCTTCAAAAACTCTTTAGAATGGCTGCTTTTCTTGAGCTGGCGTTCAGCTTCGACGCGCTTCTTCTTGCTGAATAGGGTGCGACGCTGATTCCACTCCGCGAGCTTGAAGAGGTTCGCCTCGTCACCCTGCTTCACCTGGGAGTCCAACGTATACAGTCGGTGATGATACTGGAGGCACGACATCAGTGTGTGATTAAAGTCGGGGGGTTCCACTTACTCCAGAGATGCGCAAGTGGGCGATTAGATGACTGATTGAGTGCCAGAAGCGCTCACAGCCCTCTCCGTTGGAGAAACCGAATCCCTCGCACTTGAGCGGGTGATAGACCACCTGACAAGGCCAGTCATGCCCGAAGGCATGGAAGACAGAGACGGCAAAACGAAGCCGGTCTATATATCGACCCAGAAACCCCCATTTCCGCACGGAACGTTCGGCCTGGCAGGCAATGTCATACAGGATTCCGACTACAATGTCGAGTGGCAGATGCTGCATTAGCGTCTCCAACAACAACCACACATTGAACTGTTTTTCGCCCGCCGAATGCATGTTTACCAGCCAGAGAACGCGGTCGTGGCGGCACAACAGTGCCATCAGGCCAGTATCGGAGTAGAACTGGCTGCTCGCCTTCTGACGAGTTTCATCTGCGGCTTTGAACGATGCCTCGCAGGTGTTGAGTACGGACCGGGGAAGCTTGAGGTCAGCATGCTCATAATGGTCATCGGCCTCGTCGTCGATCTCCTCCACGGTGGCCTTGCGCTGCTTTTTGGTATTGCCACCGGGCTTGGCATCGCGTACACTGTCGACATATTCCTCCATTTTCGAGCCCAGATGTTCTGGAATGAAGTGTGTGTCTGGATGAAGCTTCACTGGGTCTGTAGTAGGACCGGCATTTCTTTTTTGCGTGAAGCATGCGTCAAGGCAGCAATTGAAATCCATCCTGAGTGGTATATCAGCTCGAGCTCGAGATAGTCACAGTCGAAGAACCAGGACTCACTTCACAGACCCATCATGTACAAGTCCCCCGAAGCATGCGGGGCAACGGCGTCGCAGATATTCGCTGGGACGAGTCCGTGGCGGTGGCTCTTTGAAGGGATTTTCCACCTTCGGTGTTGATTCTCGTGCTCGTTTCTTCCCTGCTCGTCGTGGCGCCGGAGTTGGGGACGCAGACTGTGCACGCGGAGTCGATGGAGTCGATGGGGATGTCGGTGTGGTCGGTGGTGATGTGGATGTATCCTGCATCTGAGAAGTCGAGGTCGATGTAGAGTCGGTCTGACCTTCCAGGTACGAGAGACGCGCACGCTCCAGATCGGCGTCGAAGTCATGATTGACTTGATTTCGAAGGTGCGTGTACCACTCGAGTGCACTACCAAACAGTCGACGCAATGCACCCTGATAAGTATTCAGGATGAATGCAAGCCATCTTAATGAATAGATCTCGCACCTCACGGTCCAAGGTAAAGCCCAGGTCTCGTAGGAAACTTTCCATAGTAGCGGTCCAAGCGGTGTTATTGGGAGATATTCGACCAAAGAGGTTTCTAGCAAACTCGAGCACACGTAGATCGACAGCCAGGCTGGGACGCCATGGAGCCGAAGGAAACAAGCCAGCCCTTAGAAGTTGTACTGCAGCTGGAGCACACTCGCAAATGTGAATCTCCAGATCTGAGATGGCTGCTCCAGCATCAGCGATTGTCGTGATTTTCCGGATACTGGGTGCTTACCTGTGAATCTTACAACAGAGAACTTGCACAGGATGGAAGACCTGCAATCACAAGCAGGTTTGCTAGGGGCAGTTAGTGCGTCAGCCTCGCGCAATCCCCGGGTCCGGTGCCAGAGCTGGACAAATACCGACACCAGAGCAGGAATAACTTGAAGTTGCCAAGATTCCCATTGAGCGGTATGAGTGGCACGGTGACGCTTTTTGCTAGGAGACTCCATGCCACCCTTCTGCGGGGAGGACGGCGTGGTGAAGGCATTGTCGTCATCGAAGTCGTATGCGTCAAGATCGTCTGAGCGAGAGGGGACTGGCGAGAATACGGGAAATTCGCAGACCAATGGGGTGGGGATCACCCGCTGAATTAGTGTCCGGTTGTTCGATAGGAACACGACCGGTTCCTCCCCTTTCTTGGCCTTCTTCAGGTAATGTGAATTTTGAGGACCGTCTACAAGGGTGGTTGTCCCAGTGCTCTTCTCAAACACTCTCTTCTTCTGGGCCTTCGTCACCTTGTTGTATCCCATTGTGTCCGGACACGCGAACGAGCTGCAGAGAGAAAGCAACAGATACACCGCCGTTCGGTTCAAATATTTCAAAAATGTCCACCGCTCAAAGTTTTTCAAACAAAAAATCGTCAATTCCTGAAGCATTTTTTGACTCTCGATGTTTGGACAATGTTGTACTAACATTGTTAGGACCTTTTCAGCGAGATGTTTTGTGTAAATGTTTGTGAGATGTTGCTGTGACCATTCTCAAATGTTTATTGACTGTTACAAAAATGTTTTGCACTCAAGGTTTGTGTAACAAATGCTTGAAATGGGGGTGTAGGAGTGATAGGCGGAGGCAAGAGGCAAGTGATGTATTAGATCATCATGCCGACTCAACCTCTTTGGCGCCGACAAACGACAGAAAAACGATAGGTGTTCAGGCTTCCCAGACAAAGGCTTGCATAGTCCAAAGAAATTGATTTTGTAGAGTAAAATTACATTAAAATCTAACACCGTCCACCGTGCCATAAAATGTGCCAATTGAAATCGGCGATGGCCGTGCTCTCTGACATGCTCTGAGCCTCAGCCTCCAACGCCTCAAGCTGCTCGAACCACATTGTGTCTACAAAAAGTTATCAGGCTGAGGAATATCAAGAAAAAAAATGGAGACTTACGCATACAATAAAGTGCTACACGCGTTGCTGCAAGAATCCGCGGTCCACTTGTGCAGCTGGACTTCCACCTCGGTGTGGTGTAATATCGGTGGTCAAGCGGCGGGGTCGACATCGAGGTACTGGGCAAGGCACTCCTGCACTGCATAGGGTTGCAAGTCAAAAAAAAAATCAAGACAAAAGACGGAGGGATACGTCAAAGACGGAGCGGCGTGCGTCAGGTGGAGGATAGGATTCCGAACAACAAGGGTGCGCGTGGGTCGACCACGGAGTCGCGCCCGATCCTCCTCGTGAAGGCTGAGGAGTGTATGCTTCGTAGCCAAAGTAGCATCGGCGGTGTCGTCAGAAATGAACTCCTGCTGGAGATCACGGTGGAAGGCGTCTGCTGCAGCGTAGTACGCCTCAAGAGGTCCCGGATTCGTAAATGGGCAGCTGTTCACTATAGAATAAGTCAATAAATGCCACCAGATAGCGAGAGGTATAAACATGGTATGCACCAGCATGAGACCTGAGAGCCTTCATTTCTAACTAGCGGCGCATCTTCCTCGCCTGTAGGTGGACCCACACACGTTCACAGCCCTCGCCGTCCATGGGCCGTGGGGATGTATAGGAGGGTGGCAACAGTGAGGTGTTATCCGTTAGGTTTCTGGCAGTGCGGGTCAACATCGTGGAGGCTGGGATGAACACCGCCAAAGGATGGGGGAGGGATTTACAAGTGGTTGTGCGAGCCGAAGGGAGCGGCAGACATGGTGAATGTGGGGAGAAACCGGGGCCCGTAAAAAAACTGACCTTTAAATAAGCCACTGAACAATGCCACCGATTCCAAATGTGGCGTCGAGTGGCCCACTGTTTGTTTGAGCCAAGAATAAACACTGTCGGGGAAACACCCAAAATGGAATATGCCTACAGTTACGTACCGTACGCCAGCTAGGATCGATTGACAGTACATATACGTGGCTGTAGGGGATTTGTATTTGGCTGTACCGTAAGGCCCTTTGCGGCCGTATTACAGGATACATTGATGGAGATCTCCTTTTGTTTCGCCAGGCACAAATCACCTCCTTTCAGCTCGCCTCCTCGGTACTCCCCGCATCGATCGCCTCCAGCCAAGGTCCCCGTCGATGTGGCCGTCAGCGGTCGGCACCCTAGGCAGCCTCAATGATTTTGCCCTACTCTTGCGACCCTCAGTCTTCATTTCGTTTGCTTTTCCAGGCAAAAATCACCTCCTTTCAGCTCGCCTCCTCGGTACTCCCTGCATCAATCGCCACCAGCCATGACCCCTGTCGATGTGGCCGTCGGCGGTCGCCACCCTAGGCAGCCTCAATTATGTGGCCCTACTCTTGCGACCCTCAGTCTTCATTTCGCAGTGGGGCATACGAAATTCTCCATAATGTTCTCTACAGAATTATGCAGCGACCCTGGAACCATGCTAGCCACCCGTCCGCTTTGATCTTCCTCCGGAGGACGCAATACAATCGCTGTCAGGCGGGCGAGTCTCAAGCCCGACACTATTCGGACCTTGATGGTGTTGAAGGGCAGCTCAAGCTTGTGTGGAAGGAGGTTATTGAGATTTTAAAGGATGCAGACAATGTTTCATTAAATCAATAAATTAGCCTGTTGCGTATATTCCATACCCGTATTACGGCCATAATCTTCCTGTAACGTACCGTTTGGGCTTGTGAATCCCATACAATATTTTGCAGCCGTAAAGTTTTTCATGTCAATCAGGAATGCTGGCCAAATTAATGAATTGATGATACCATGTTGTCGGCGCCGTCGCGAAATTACCCCAATTGGCTTCATTCAACTTCGCCGCAGGGCATGAGCGCCGCTGCCTAGATTTTCTGTCTTCACTTCATTCTATCTGTATCTTTCCCTGAAAATTCCCCTATAGACTGTTCGCTTATTTTGTTCTCTCCAAGAGTATTCGACCAAAGCATTGGATTTCAACTTCGCCGGTATCTATCCCTGAGATCACCTGTAGACTGTTCGCTTATTTTTCCTTTCATGTTCTGTTTGCACCTTCATATTTTATTTTCGGGTTTAACCGTTGACACCGTTGAGCGACTACACACATTTAAACTTGACCAGAATTTCGAATTTGGACATCAACAAAATCTGGTGCACAGGCCTTATCAGCACGGGATTTTTTCGTGGATACAGACCTCGAAATTCCAATGAGGCGATATACAAGGCGACAGCAAATTTTCACATACCGTTCGCAACCAGGATTCAATTGAACTTGACCGAATTTCCGAATTTGGACATCAAGAAAATCAGGTGTGGGAGGCTCAAACAAGGTTGTCAGCAGAGATTTTTCTGCTAAATACAGCTCTACTGATACCGGTGAAGGGATATACGAGAGCACACAAAATTTCCACACACCATTCGCGACCAGGATTCAATTGAACTTGACCGAATTTCCGAATTTGGACATCAGGAAAATCAGGTGTGAGGCTCGAATAAGGTTGTCAGCACGGATTTTTCTGCTAAATACAGCTCTACTGATACTAATGAAGGGATATACGAGACCACACAAAATTTCCACACACCGTTCGTGACCAGGATTCAATTGAACTTGACTGAATTTCCGAATTTGGACATCAAGAAAATCAGGTGTGGGAGGCTCAAATAAGGTTGTCAGCACGGATTTTTCTGCTAAATACAGCTCCACTGATACCGGTGAAGGGATATATGAGACCACACAAAATTTCCACACACCGTTCGCAACCAGGATTCAATTGAACTTGACCGAATTTCCGAATTTGGACGCAGAACAAATATCGAGTTCAACGCTGATTGCAATTTTTGTGACAACACGATTTACTTTATTTCATGCCCAGATTGCGAAAGCCCTTCAAACTCGACACCTTCCCACCACTGCAGCGCTTCACATCCTTCAAAAACTCGTCCGCATGGAGAATGAGGTCCAAGATCCACCGCAGCACCAGCTGCAAGCACTCGCCATTGCTGTTGCGCACAGGCCGAACCCTGTTCAAAAAGACTGGGCTCCCCTTCAGCTTGCGGCGTGCATGATTGACAAGAGCTCCCATGCGCTTGTTGGGGATCCCTTCAACGGTGTTGATGACGTTGGGGTCACTAACTACAAGGGCTTTTCCCGGGCTTGGATTGACGCCATTCGGAGCATGGACAACCATAAGAAAGTTGGCATGGAAATCGTTTGACAGAAATTCTGCCTTCAATCCGATCAGCAGGGCATAAATGCGTCAGCCAAAAAATAAACCTGTGTGATGCCAACCCCTTTCTGCTCCCACAGAGAAATCAGCCCTATGGTAATTGGGCAGTCCTGCCTCGGGAAATCGATGAGCTGGTCCACGGTGGAGAACGACATCATGGAAAGGGGCCGGGGACGGTTTTTGGGTTTCTTCTCGTCAATGTTTTTGTACATTACTGGAGAGGGAACCACCTGAGAAGCCAAATATCAGCTGAATACCAACCAGAAAAATTGGCGAGCACGTACTTTGAACACCTTTGTGTAGCTTTTGAAAGACAGTCGAGCCTGCACAAAACGGGGCCTGCGTCGTCTGCGTGATGACCGAGTCTATCAATTTCTGTGTTGATGTGCGCAATTTCAGTGGCAAAATTGATCTCATATGAGTTCTTTTCAGCCACCGGGAGAGCAAGCACAGGTCGTGCACCAGACCTCACAGGTGCTGCTGTCCTGAGGACCTCAAGATCAGCTTCTCCGAGTGCATGCGAGCGAGCCTTGGTCAGGATGCGCTCGACCTGAGTCCGTGAGAAATGCTCGCTGTCCCGAAGCGTCCACATGTAGCCTTGGAGGAGCTGGTAGGAGGCGCCGTCAAGTGGTTTTTTTTTAGATCGTTGATGAGCTTGAGCGCAGCTACCATGGGAGCGGGCAATTGCTCGAGGTCCTTGGGTGCCTTCTTGACTGCTTTTGATGCCCGGAGCCCCTTGGGCACTTTTTTGGCACTACTAGGCACCCTGGGAGCAGTCGGCATCAACGAGAAAAGGGAAGGAAGAGTGCCACATCGACACGGTGATCACATGTGATGTGACGTGACTGATGGATCTGTCAAACCGAGGGGTTGCCGAATAGAATGGGGACAGGGGGGTTGCTATGTACCTTTCCCAGCAACCCGGGTTGCTGCAACAACGGGGTTGCCGATTAAAATTATCCAAAATCTTTGGGTGAAATTTTGATGGACTGAGCCACTCTCACGCAACGCCGCTTACTCCCGGCGTGTCTTTTACCATAATCTTTGCTTGTTCAAGCCGAATACCTGATTTTGTCCTCCACTGAGCTGAAATGCGTGTGTGGTCATACTAAATAAGAATAGAAAGCCAAAAGTTCTTGAGCGATTGTAGACAATGATTTTAAAAGATTTTATTAAGGTCTATTGGAATAAAAAGTCAAACAGGCACTCCGCAAAATGCACCACCACGCCTCAAAGCTTTTTGATATCACCAGTTATCGACGATTGGCCATCATTGATGCGGTCAGTGCCCACCACCATTTCTTTCCTCCGCTACACCAACTATGCCTGAAAACCTCAGAGAAATCAAATGGGAAGAGTATGAGCTCCTCAAGAAAAAGATACATTGAGACCACCAAGATGACAATGAATACTTTTCTGGTCAGCACACCAAAGATGTCGAGGAGTGTCCCAGTTGTCGACCCATGACATGTGTCAGCAACTCACACTACAAACATCCATTCACAGAGGTCATCGCTAAAACAGGAGCACCAAACAAGAAGTGTAAAATGAATATTTTGAAGGGAAATGACGAGAACGTGGATGTGACGCAGGGGAGGATCACAAGGAGTCAGAGCAAGAAATCGTCTTAATTAGTATTCATTGTACCACAAGCTTTTCCTGATTTAATTTTGGTTTCCCAAGAAAAGGATTGTTCCCAGCTGAAACGGAAAGACCGACATTGAACAATCTCAGACACGCTGTTCCACTGTTCATTTACTTGGAAATCCCAACCCTGCTTCGGAAAATCAATCTTGAGCATGAGGAAAGACTGCAATGGCCGGAATTTGCAGAAAGCAGGCCGCGTCGGTGTGATGACAGTCCTTGTTCCCGCATGATGGAGAGCTAAAGAAATGTGTAAAAACAAGAAAGGTACGTGGTCGTGGAACCCACCTGCAGGCATGGTCTGCGCAGTCCTGCCACCAATTTCCTGGAAATCTAAATCATGTACTGAGGGTTAGCCTGACTTCCTCTGATCTCACAGAGTCGCTTTTTACGACCAAGAAAAAATGAAATGTGTTCTGCCCAATTTAAATCACTCCAAAACCTACATCCAGTGATTTTAAAGACTGGGACAACGGCCCAGCACACCAGACAACCAAAGTTTGCTTTCTCAAGTCTCCATTTCCTGATTTTTCTTGATCAATATGAAGGAATTTAATTAACTGAAAACATAATTATGAGTACTGCTGCACCCCAGCAACGGCCCCATCCCGCAAATTGATTGTGGCGATGCTCAGGAATCACCGCCAAACTCTGCCTTGCTTTTGGCTGCATCTTGGAAGGGGAGCAGGAGGCTATCTACTTTAAGTATCTCAAACATTGGAACCTGGATTAGCGTAGATGTTGTGAATTTTCCGCTTTTTTTCGGTACTAGGATGAAATCCACTTCATGAACATTTGTTTACTAAGGAACAGAAGACATAGATCCCAGGTTTGTGAGCTCTCAATGGGAGCTCCCATCGCTCCCACTGAGGGAAGTTGGGAGCACCCAGCGAGTTCAACTGGGAGCATCCATGGAATTACAGAAAGGCTGTTGGGAGCTTCCAGGTATATTACCTGGGTAGTTGAACTGATGCTGGGTGCTCCCAGTATATTTAATTGAAATTCTGGGTGCTCCCAGCCAAAATTAGTGGGGGATCCCAGGTTTGTGAGCTCTCATCGGGAGCTCCCATCACTCCCACTGAGGGAAGTTGGGAGCACCCATTGAGTTCGCCTGGGAGCATCCATGGAATTACAGAAAGGCTGTTGGGAGCTTCCAGGTATATTACCTGGGTAGTCCCAAGCCCCCTTCGAAATATTGTCGGGGGTTCCCAGGACTATTACAAGGGAGGTCCCATGGCTGTGAGGAGGGAACTTCCACGCACTCTTGAAAATCCGGGTGGGTGCTCCCAGTTTGTAACTGTACTTGGGAGAAATTTTCAGTTTCTCGAAAGAAAAATTTGATTTGTGTACATAGAGTGTAGGAGTGTGAAGAACCCGGTGGAAGCAGGAAATGTATTCTGTGCCTCAGTGGAGGGCGGGTATAGGGGTGCAGTGAGCCAGGCAGAAGGGTGAAATGCATTCCATGCCACACAGGACAGTAAGGGTACAGTGAAACCTGGTGGAAGGGCAAAAAGCATTCCACACCTGCAGAGGAGGGTGGGAATGAACAAGGTGGTGGACGGGTGAAATGTATTCCACATGGCAGAGGAGGTGGGTTTAGGGGTGCAGTGAGCCAGGTGGAAGGGTGAAATGCATTCCATGCAGGACAGGAGGGCAGCAATAAGGGTGCAGCGAGCCAGGTGGGAGGGTATAATGTATTCCACGGCACAGAGGGCAGGCATAGGGGTACAGTAAGCCAGGGGAAGGTGAAATGTGTTGTGCAGTGAGCCAGGCAGGCGTAGGGGTGTGGAAAGGTGAGACACAATCCATGGTGCAGGGGAGGGCAGGTGTAAGGGGTCAAAAAAAATGGTGTAACAAATAGGCAGTGTGCAAACCAAAAAATGCAAAATTTTCTGGGTTGCACCCGCATGCATAACGGAACCGGTATGCCCCAGGTATGCTCCAGGTCATGTAAATACGAAGACAAACACACAGTATGTATATATACCCAGCCCTGTAGCAAACAGGCCCTGCACAGGCCCCCAAATCCCAAAACAATCCCGCCCTGGCAGGCGTGACATGTGACAATACTGGGAGCATCCAGCCAAACAGGAGGATGCTCCCACAGAAAAAAGAATGGGTGGTCCCAGGCAGAGATATAGCTACTGGAGGGAGCTCCCATGGCCTGGGAGCATATCCACACCACCACCAAGATGGGGACCCACTTAGGGTAGTCATCTCAGATATACACAACCACCCTAAGTGGGTCCACAAAAGTGTCTGTCTGAAGTGCCACATTCACCGACATCTACTCGCCCTAATTCGCCGGATCCACCTGCTGATGACCCTCTAGCTGGACCAGCACCTCCTCCTTCTCTGCTTGGTGTTGCTGCACGTTGTCGCCATCATGGCCAGAGAAGAGAGCCCAGGCCTGCTTCAGAGTGGTGGAAACTACCTGTGCCAGCACCTGGTCCTGTTCCTCCAGAATCTGAGGACAGTGGTGATGAGTTGCTGCTCCAGCCAGGGAGTGCACTTATTGTTGCACACGAAGGCGATCCAACCAGTGCTTTGCTTCAAGCGGTTAACTTTGCCCATGTGCAGTTGGCTCTGTCTGCTGCACATGTTTGGCAATGTGAAGCTTTTGGCCAATATCGCCTCCGAGGGGAATCTGAATAGACTAGAATGACCACAATGATCAGGGCTATCAATTGCTGGTGTGGGGGCCTCAACAAATGGTTTTGCGACTGCCCTGAAATTGAATTTTTTTTTGGAAACCCAATGGCTTGCAGTGAGGGAAATAAAGTCACGCATTTGAAAATGTAATGGATTGCAGTATGGGCAATACAGTCACATGTTTGGCAATGTAAAGCACTTTTTAGCCTCTGGAAAGGTCAATATCGCGTCCGAGGGGGATGCGAATAGACCAAAATGACCGGAATGATCAGGCTATCGATTGCTGGTAAAATGGCTTGCAGTGAGGCAATACAGTCACACGTTTGAAAATGTAATGGATTGCGGTGCGGGCAATGGGGTCACGCGGTTGAAAATGTAGCTGCAGAAAAATCAAATCTCGACAATTTTCGGTACACCAGTTAGTGCAAGCTAAAATTGGTCAATGGAAATTACATCCGCCCAATTTTACATGTAAATTACAGGGCAAAATATGTATTTTCCATTAATACACACAGAACCCCTTCTGAGGTGACACGGATGGCGGACACATTTGAGGATATCTCGTGAAGTGACAGCCGATGTTTACACGCTTAAAATGGTTTTTACACCCTTAATGAGTGCTCAGGAAGAGCCATGGAAAATTTAACCACCGGTGGCCCAACTGTTGTAATATTTCTCGCCTCTGGGCATGCAGTTCTAACTCCACAAGCCCATTTTGCTTTTTCCTCGTTCAAAAGTGGAATGGGTACAGATTTCTCGTTCGAACTAGGTTCCTTAGCATGGAATGAGTGCTCAGGAAGAGCCATGGAAAAGTTAACCACCAGCGGCTCGAGTGGTGTGATATTGTTCGCATCTGGGCAGGCAGTTCTGACTCCACAAGGCCATTTTGCTTTTTCCTCGTTCAAAAGTGGAATGGGTACGAATTTCTCGGTGGAATTACAGCTCTTTGGTTCACGGAACTTAGGGCGTGGACAGTTTTTCTTTTTTTCTTTCTTTTTTTTTCAACGGTTTCCAGCAGAAAGGGCGCCACGGGCTCAATTTTGATCGGATTGCTTCGGGACCAGGTGCGTTGGATTCGCATTGGGAATCCGCAGTCAATAGGATACCGTGATTTTTTGGATCCAATTACTCAATGAGATTTCGCCCGAAAAATCTTGGTTTCGAACAAGTCACCTGTATCACTGGGAGTACTGCCCCGATTGGCCTACGGGCCAGGTGTCTGAAGATATACAGTTAGAATGTTACCCACTTTATCGTGCTTTACCAATTATCTTTCTCACAATCCTGCCGGTCAGCTCCTCGAGGCGTCCCGTGCAAGGGTGTCAGTGAAAGCGGGGTTGAGGAAATAATGTCCGAGCTATGCAATAAAACATTTACAGCTCTTTGCGGAACATAGGGCGCGGGCGTTTTTTTGGATTCCCCTATGATCTATAAATTTAAAGTATGAATTATCCCGAGATTTGGTGCCCTCAAGAATCAAGAACACGGTAAAGTACACCATACCAAAGATCTAGGGCAATCGGGGGACTATCGGTACTCTGAGACTCGTTCTGCTCTCAGACAGCCAAAAACACCCAAATCTGACCCAGCCGATGATCTCAAGTAGTTGGAAAAAATAGGGTGACGACATGCCCTCCGGATTTTGCGTCCGAATCAAATGAGCCTACTTTCGAGTCAAATTTAGCTCACCACGACGGATCTCGTGAAAACTTATAAAAAAAAGAAGAACAAAAAAAAAACGCGCCGTGCCCTATGTTCCGCAAAGAGCTGTACTATTTCCCACCGGCTAACCGGCCACCTAAGCAATTTCTTCCCCCAGCGCAGAGATACTGTCGAGTGGGTGCCGGGAAATGTGCCCGCAGTTGAAGATACATATCTAAAGAGTAGGTTGGAACCTTTACCCGAATTTATTCGCGCCGATTTCTTGCTTGCCGAATATATTTCGGCGATAGCCCCGAAACGGGGATAAACGGCCTAACCGGCCACCCAGCCAAATCACCACTTTGGGCGCCGACCACTCACCCCAGCACATCCCAGGTGGTTAATACACTGTAAATTCATTAATAAAAAGCAGTACAATGTATATCCGAGATGTATTCGTGGCATGGGTATTGAACTTTCCAGCCGGGGAAATGGCAGGCATTGGGGTGTCAAAAGAATAGGGTGGCCTCCAAGGCGCAGACCGCAGATGTGTCGCAAATTCAGCTGTTGGCGTATATATAAGAAGCATTTGAACATACCCAAGTACAAAATCCGGCGCCAGATGTCCAACGGCCTTCCAGCAAAATGCATCTCCCTCCGCAAGTGGAATTTGTTAAATCTAAGTAGTAGGGTCGCCGTGAGCGAGATAAGAATCACCAAAAAATCTACAAACCCGGGGGTATACAGAATGGCGTATCTTGAACACGCTGCCCAAATTCTAGATCCGCTGCCCATGCGAGTCGTCCGCTATTGAGGGGGCGGGATCGAGCTACTCCAAATCACGGGTGAGGTCTTCTTACGGCTTCCAGGGGGCCAGATGGATGGATTTTGGCAAAGAAAATAATACCAGGTCATTTTCCTGACAAAAGCGAAGAAAACGGGCCCCAAAACTTGTAAATCGGTGAAGATTTCGTGGAGAAACCGGGGAGACATGAGCGTGAAAGCGGTTCGGAGATAAGGAACGGCATTGATTCCCCATCATCTTGATCGGAGATCTGCCGTAGCTTTTGATCGCCGCGCCCAATTCCATCCGAATTCAATACAGAGCATTGTCTTAGGTCCAGTACCATCCCACCGACCGTACTTTCCAGAAATTACTGTCAGGGCTCTTATATCGAGCAAGTGGCCGGTTTGCTCGTCTGGCCGGTTGCCCGGTAGGAAATAGTAAAGCCTGTGCTACAGCCCGGCCTTCATCCTAATTTTCCATGAAATGTTCCGCCTTCATATCAACTTCGCTAATTATCTGGCCGTTCGTTAGCAGCTACCTGTGCTTCGCTACGGTTCCTGAATTCAGTTTTCAGAGGACTTTGAAAGTTACAGCTGTTTGCGGAACTTAGGGCGCACCCGAAATTTTTCAAAATTTTAGCCATTTTGCTCAGATCGGCTGCCCTGAGCTTAAGTCTTTGAGAGTAACACCATTCGATTCGCGGTGTAAATTCGGAGGGCCTGGTATATTCACATCTTTTATGTGCACCCCCCGACAATTTATTCGTTCAGATTTCGGTGTTTTTGGCTGTTGGAGTGCAGAACACGTCCCATACCCCCAATAGTGCTCAGAAAGACCTACATTTTTGTTATAATATACAAGGGACTGGTCGGGCCGCTTCGCCTCCCATCCCCTTTCGTGAAAGTTATTCACTCTTCAAGGGTAACACACCAGTCAAATCTATGGTCCACTTGGTTGAATTGAGTTGCGTTGAATTGGCTTGGCTATTCACTGCGCAGGGTCTGGTGTATTTCTGTTCTCCTTCGAATGTAATTTCATTTCTGTCGAAGGTGTTCCAAATCCAAGGGAAATCGCTAATGAGTTGAAATTTTATACAGCAACAAAAACTGGAGTTTATCTGTCTAGTTACTGATGTAATTTCAATTCTGTCGAAGGTGTTCCAAATCCAGGGGAAATCGCTGATGAGTTGAAATTTTATACAGCAACAAAAACTGAAGTTTATCTGTCTAGTTACTGACTTCGTTGAATTGAGCTGAGTCGATTCGAGTATTCATTGTGGGGTCCACAAAGGATCCTTTCGACCCTACCATTAAATTCTGTCCCCGAGAGGTGAAGGTTTTTCAAATTAAATTAATCTGTAGTAGGGCTTGCAGCCGTGCCGTAAAATTACGGAGACACGGGCCGTAAATACGGTTACGGACCCGTACCGTCAAGCGTTTGGAGACCATCTTATACGGGACGGGGACGATACGGGTTCGGCCGTATACGGTGAGCCGTAACCGTCCGTTTACGGCTTTACGGCTTTGTCCTACTGGTGCCTCAAAAATGGGAGGAAATTCCCGCTGATCAGGCTGGCAAGGCTGCCGATGGTATCCCATGGATCAACTTCCTAATCATTGACCCAAGGAGCAGCGTTCGGCACACCCAGGAGGCATCGGCTCATGAAAAGTCCATCACGGAATGTTCCGAGATGTTCAACTTCCATGATGGATGTGGTTGCCCTCGTTGAATCGAGATGCTTACGTGTTCAAGTTCGACTCCAGAGCATAACATGACATTTACCATGCAATAGATGTATGTTGGATAAATAAATCAAATATTTTCGAATGTGTTGAAGTGCAATGACAGGTAGGGCCGTAATTACGCCGTAACGGGCGGCACGGGCGGGACCCGTGCCGTTCGAGCGTCTGCGCCATGGTCTTACGGACGGCTCAACCGTACCGTAAGAAAATTACGGCGTAATTCTTACGGCCGTGGCCGTAACACGGGCGGGTGCAAGCCCTAATCTGTAGGGCAATCTGTTAATTTTTGTATCGTTCCAGCGGTTGATTACATTTGACTCTATAAGTCCTTGCATTCCAAGTACGATGGCGAACTCTGAGTTCACCTCCAGACTCGGTATGATCTCCCCAGTCGATTAGGCACGTGATCATATTATTTCCTTTCTTGGTATCGAACCCACGGTTCGATTCCCTCGAGCTCCGAGTTCACTGCTGCACTGAGTCAGCCGAACTGTGAACTCGAGCGTGGCGAATCTTCGCTTCGCTTGATATCACAACAGCATATAATGGTGCCGAGAAAAGAAATTCCATGCCCAAACGTGCAGGAGTAATATTGAAATCAGCAAGCTGCACTGGATGGACAACAAACTTGAAGTACGCCGCGTTGGAAGGCCTCGAGATACGTCTTGACCAGCGTACTACAAAAAAATAAGGATATGCACGAGATCTCAGTGTGTATAAAATCGGGCTCATATGCATTCTGAGAGACTACAAGGGACTGGTCGGACGCTTTGCGGCCTCCCATCCCGGGTAAAGCTCAAACATAGAGAAAGTGGCCAAAGCTGAGGAAACTTGAGGTTCTTAGATGATACCTTGGCTCCTGGGGAAGCCCCTGGTCAAAGTGCAGTGAATTTTACCCAGTGATTTCAACATCGATTCGGAGTAGACATGCAAGCCGGGCCAAAAAAATGTCCAGGAGCACGTGGGAGCCACCACTGGTCCGAGGCATCCTGAACCTTGCATAAAACCTAGGGATATTGCACAGATTCATTTTTAATTTGTCTTGGGACTGCCAGAAATTTGTAATAAAATAAGGTAGACGACATCGGCATCCATCGTGTCACAGAGTGACGCCGCCTTCCCGCCCTTACTAGTCGGCGGCATTGGGTAGGGGGCACAAACCAAAACCACAGAGAGGCTAGTCTCTTATAAACAGACGCTACAACGGGTGTACAGAGAGGCTCAGTCTGACCAAGGGAACAAGTCTGTGGTTCCAGATTTAATATCCACACTCAATAAAATGCTTTTCACATATTTTCACAAAAAGTGCTCCAAATACGAAAGCGAAGGGTCTGAGAATGCATGCATTTGAATAACCTGTTGATGCCCCCCGTTTCACCGGTGGAGAACGGAAGGTTATCTTCAATAATCCCCGCAGCCAAGATTTTATAGAAATCCTTCTGCGTAGGATTAATGGCTGGGTTGAGCTTGCCCTCGATCAGGAAGTCCTCCATGATCTTGGCACCGGCAGCAGAAATACCTCCGGTAACTCCCGGCTCAACGCCGTCAGTGATTTGACGCAGGAATCAGCTCAAATGACCGCGGGCATTATTTTTCGCCGCCACTGTAAATTTCTCTACTCAAGTATATCACTTTTTACACTTTTCCTGAAGATTCCAGGGTCAGGTCTCCCCATCATCTGCGTTGCTCATGGGAGTGGCCCAAAGGTAATCAGTATTCCAATATGAGTACTACTGGAAATATAATGAATTTTCACGCAATAAGGAGTCGAGGCAAAATATAACGGACCCTCTATGTGTTTTCTAGTTCTCAGTGTATTAGTATAGGCATTTTAGTATACCATTTCCCTTTCCCATGCAGCATGGCAGGGATGTCATTTACACCCCCCCGCTGCCGCTCCCCCTGGTTCCCCTTCGCCTCTGGGGCCAATCCTGGCCTCGCTCTTTTGCCTGTCCAATCTTCTGAACTCACTCTATCACTACATCCGTGTTTTATGGCCTGAATATGCTTTGAAAACCTGGCGTCACGGTTGCACGCACACGCTGCCCAAGCTAGCATCCAGCATAAAAGCGGCCCCACTGGGGCTGCTTCTCTCTAATTTTAACCATACCCGCTCTATTAATTGCCCATTCTTTTCTCCAAAGCACATCTCATCAAAACGACTCCTGCGCTCGCCGTCGTCCGCACCGCCTCGCCACTTCCCCCATAACCGTCAGAGCTCGAGAAGTCGACAATAGGACGGGAACGGCATACGAGTCGTTCAAAACATGCAAGAGGCTAGCCATAACGCGCCGTAGAAGAGTATTCGATCCCTCAACGAGATCATGTTCAATGCCCTGACCACATACTGTAGACTTTCGACCAAAGGTTCAGTGACAGGTGACACCCAACTTTTTTTGATGTGTGCAAAAATCGCCTTAATTCAAAAGAAAATTTTCGGTCTTCTCGGAAGAGAAAAAATCTAAAAATAGTGAACCTTTGGTCGAAAGTCTACAGTAAGTATGCCTGCAACTTCCACATAAGAGACGACTGACGATGAGCAAACTATCCTTTGGCATGGCGAAAAGACGACCAAAGGTAAAGAGAAACTGACTGACGGCGGCCCATTTCCAGTGGGTTCGGAGCTGGGTGAGCCGTAAGGTCGCGAGGTCGCGATCTACTGATTCCGCGTCTGCCTGGGGTGAAGCAAGTGAGGCGCGATGCATCGCGACGACCGTGTGAGTCAACCCTACTTAACGGTGACGCGCACGTGAACTTATATAGTTGATGATCGAATTGGTGATCGAATCAGTGATTCGATCACACCGGCAGGACTCGAAAATACAACAGTAAACAAATTCACCGGACACTAACTCTTGAACCACGTCGCATAAAACCATTGAAAAAATTGGTAGACACACTTTGAGGTCCTCTTAACCACTGGAGCTTTTTATCTTGGTCCACCTTGTTAGGAATACAACTAGGTACGAAGTAAGTATGAGAATAATAAATAAAGAGAGAGGGAGATGAACCTCAGTTGGGCGCGTAGTAAGGATGAGCAACTGAGGATCGTCTCGGTGGGGTGGACTATATATAAGGATGATCGGTAGCTAGGAGAGGAGTTACAAATTAAGGGGGCAGGTCTACGCAGGTGACTTGACATCCTGTAGACCATTTCAATTCCCATGAATTCTCAGGGCCATTTTCTGAGTGCGAACATACACAGCTATTCAAATCCTGCTCGGAGGCATTATTGCGCTTTTCAGAGCGCAATTACTGGTTTCGATTTTGAACTGCATGACCGTATTACCTTTGCAATGGTGCACATTTTGAACCGCGTGACTTGACATCCTGTGAACCATTTCAATTCCAATGAAGTCTCAGGGCCGTTTTCGGGCCATTTTCTAACTCAATCTGTTCCTACGAAGTTTTGGAGAACTTCTCTAATGCATGGAGAAGGTGCTGAAATGCCGAAGGAGATCTAAAGCGCTGAAGCAGGTCCAGATTTTAAAGCACTGAAGCAGGTACAGAGGTGCTTCAGCCTCGCTTCAGATCTGCTTCAACATTATTCAGAAGTGATGCCCATCAACTGCTAAGCAGGCATGAAGCACCTCCGCAAATATGTTAAAGCCGGCTCCGACGAGAACAGCTCCTTTCAGGGACCTAGAATGGTTGTGGCGTGCTTTCGGGACATCCGGAATTTGTGTACTCAGTCGAAATGGCCGGCTTTCCTCAAAACAAAGTCGCAAGGTAGAAAACTGATTGAAGGATGGAAGGGCAGTTGAGGTATTTCTAAGGTATTTCGCGAAACTGTGGCTATGCTGTTTACCAATATTTTCTTCCAGCTGCTGTGGAGAGGTTCATCCCCAACTTAGGTCACATCATTTGTCACATCACATTCGGTCCGATCTTTCCGTCGACTCATTTTTTCTAGATTAAAAATACTACTACTGTGTCTGATGAACCTCGAAACCGCGGATGGGTAGGAGACTGGCAGCGGACACGTTTTGACACGTATTGTTTATATCTGTTTCTACTCTTTGCTTTTCACATGTAAATCCATCTCAGTAGTATAAATAGGGCTCAAGGACCCCGTGGAAAGCCAGTTCACCACAATAGATCACAGTGCATACATTACCTCGGTTGCTCAACAGAAGCATATCACAGAGTACATTGCCTCGGTTGTTCTCGGACTTCAGCACAGCACACACTGTTGCGGTTGTCCTCAGGCTAGCTTGAGGAGAGTAGTTTCTACCTCTGTTTGTAGTTTGTATATAGAGTGAAGTTTGGTTGTTGGCTCTAGAGATCAGTCGAGTTAAGAGTTAGGCTTCACGTTGTTGGCCCCGCGGGTGGTCTTCACGTATAAAAGAGGGATTGTTCGATCTTGGGAAGTTGTTCAGTGGCGCATTGACTACGCAGGGGCATCGGAATTGTCTGTAAACTCCTGGTAGAGCTCTTTGGTCATTGGCAATCTTCTTAAGCCTTAAGTTGAGCAAGGGTTATCCTACCTAAGTGGGCTTGTTGCTTCGCATCTGCTTTGCTAGTTCATCAGGAAAATCCGCTATTGCTATTTGGCAGAAAGTTCCAACACATACCGCAAATATTCGAAATTTTCTCGAAATTATTGAAAAATGTCAGATTGTCATAATTTTTCAGTGCCTAAAAAATTGTACAATTTTCTGACATTCTGCGAACAATTGTGAGCCATTTGCAGACAATTGTGAGCCAGTTTCAGACAATTGTGAGTCATTTGCAGCCAAATGGTACAGATTTCAAGTTTATCAGGTCAAACACATCAAATTCACACTACAATACATACACGGAGGTCTACATATAGAATTGCTACAAGCATCCACTACGTACCTGATGTCAACAACCGCAACAGTCCCACACTGTCCAAAAACCGACGACGTCCTGGGGAAACAGGAGGTAAGCATATGAGGGGGAGAAATAGGAACGGGCACGTACACTAATTGTTGTAGTATAACCGACTTGAGGGCTGCAACACAGTACCAGAATGGTAGGACAACCCGATGAGCAGGGACCATCCTCACCGGGTGCGATCTGCACGGGAGGACGTGGTAGCAACTGTGAGAGGGAGTGGACGTCACACGTGGGTGTGCTGCGCTGGGCATGGTGGGCGTGGTGGTATCTGATGAGCAAGGCACGTAGTCCTAAAGGGAGCATCAGTGGTGCGGCAGAATGGAGTTACATAAGAGAATGACAGGGAACGAGTCGCGCAAAATAGAAGCGGGGATAAACAATGAATTGCGGAAGGATTACAGTAAGTAGGCGAATGGGAAGAAAGAACGAGGAGTGAGTCTCGAAGAAGGGGAAGGAATGAAAGAAAAACAAAAGAAAAAGAGAGACTGCTGAGACGTACCCTCCGTGCCGAGTACTCAGACCTCTCGTACTCATAGATCACCTCCGCCTCCGCCCCTGTATCCGATCGGCTTTCGGGTGGTCGGAAACCGCTCGCTAGCGCTGCAGAGTGGTGATGCATCGATCTGCATCGAAACGGAGACCCGTTAGCATTTGCACATATGAAGTATTTGTGAATACTTACATGTAAGAGATGGAACCAATTTGAAGTGTGTTCGCACGATGTGTGTGGCCTTATCGTGTTTTGCGATGGGAGAACTGGAATTAATCAGGAGGTGGGCGGCAGACCGATGACCAGTAGAAAAGTACATCAAGAAAATGGGTAGAAAGGCTCACTGGCGTATCCCAAGACCGCAATATGAAGCAGAGGGACATGAGAGACTCGCGATGAGCGAGGAAGAAACGACGTGGATGGGGAAAAGGAAGAGAATTTAACTGACGCACGCCTCCCCCGCATTGACATTGCCTTAAAAGGCAAATGATCGCACGTGAAGCCCAAATGTGGGCATAGGCAGGATGACACGGCTCGCATGGAAGCTATGGTCATGGCAGCATGTTCTAGTGGTTATGGTGGCAGCTGGCACAGTATGTAATCTGTTGGCGGCGTGGGTTCGATTCCTTTTAATGACAATTTCTTGTTGCTTTTTTTTTTTCCATTTCTTAGTGCACGCAGTGCGCCACCGTGGCGAGCGGTTGCTCCACGCAGTGGGCCAAGCGGCGAGCGTCAAGGGGGGTCCACGGGGGTCTCCCCCGTGCCAGATGGTGAAGTACAGTCGAGTTCCTCATATGGAATAAGGTCATATGGAATACACAGCCAAATTCCGTGATATGGAATGGCCTCTGAGATTCTCCCAAATGCCCTCTCACCACTGTAGAACACATCTCATATGGAATATCTGCGGTATGGAATGGGTTGGCCAGCATTTCGGCTGGTCTCCCAACTTTATTCCATACTAGGAATTCAACTGTACACCTCAGAATCAGCTTTAAATATTAAAGAAACACACGAGAAAAATATTTTGAAGCTCCATGCAGTGGGCCCCCGCAGCGAGCGGATGCTCCACGCAGTGGGCCAAGCGGTGAGCATCAAGGGGGGTCTGCGGGGGTCTCCCCCATGCTCTATGGATGCTGAAATTCAGATAAAGCCAAGGGGGTCCACTTCTGCAGTATTTCGAAATGGGGTCGCATTTGACGCAGTTTTACCCACTGAACACGAATATGGTGGTCCCGAAGCGCTGGGTGAAGTCGTCATGGAGCTTGAGGCCAAAAGATTATTCCCATATCAGGCCTGATAACAGCTGATATGATGGGACAGCCACTCCGAAACAGGGAATTTATCACGTGTCCTTGCTCGATGCGTGACTTGCTCAATTTTTTCCTCCTTCCACATTGCACTTTTTCGTGATCTAAACACTGGGATACATGCTAGGTAGCATTCTGATGCCCCCTATCTGAAAAAATCGCTGAAATTGGTTAAAATGGCGTCTATATAAGGCAATTTCCCACGGGGGAGAGGAGGAGGGGTCTACCGACCCTCGGAAAAAAAAACTTTTGTAGGTAATATCTTTTTCTCTTATCTTTGGACCCCCTTGGATAAAGCTCAATAAATCACGGAAAATGAGAAAAGACTGCTAATAAACAGACTTACACATGCCATCAGGCCTCAGGAGGGGGGGTCTGGGGAACACTGTTCCCCCCATCTTAAAAGTCTGTTTTACTAAATTTTAGCTTACTCACAGACGCGTCGTAGGCGCACGTGATGTGAAATGATCACGTGTGTGTCATTGCGGGGGAGCCGAAAGGGCGTTAGAGAATTTGGTTTGTCACCGTAACGACTCGTCACGAAACATAACATTGTACGACGTTTGATCTCCGATCAATATTTGTTCTGTATTTTGACAGATCGGCTTTGAGCGGACTTTGAATGACTTGAAACAAATCTGTGTGATCCATGAATCCAATGAACAGTTGGTTGAGTGTTTTGCTAAGGTTAAAGCATGCGCTGTTAGACATTCCCACCGTTGACGCGTTGGCCCGACGCAATCCAAACTAATCTAAATGTTTGCCTTGCTCTACCCTTCCAGGCGCATCCGGAATCAAAAGATTTGAACTAAAACTTACCGAGAACAAGCAGTCGGCAGCTTCCGTAGATACTAATGGCTGTAATTTTGGCGCAATTAGATTTCCGTTTCCCATCCTGAGGGCAGCACCAATTAAAAGCCCTGCTTACTGCCTTTCGAACGCGCCCAGAACCAACCAAATCGGGGAAGAATAAATTGAGCGAGGAACGAACGCGGCAAACGACCGGATCAAATTTCCTCTTGTCGATCGAATTTTGATGGGTGCCATTATTTCTGCAAACAGCTGTAAAGAAAGATAAAGAGTGTTTGAACAAGAGTGGTTGAACTGCAATCGGAGTTTACATAAGCTGTGTTCAAACAATGTTCAAACCAAGGATGAACAGTGTTCAAAGTCTACACAAAAATAGAGGCAGACATGGGTAATCGAACACTTCAGAGGTTCTATATCTTCCGATTGTCTGTGAGTGAGGGGTTGAAATGGTGTATTACTTGCTGTTTTGACTTCCCTTTACATCCACAAACGGATAGAGGCGTAGGACGCGTGTACACTACTATATGGGTAAGTAGATTACGTACGAGCTCGCTTAATATTCTCTATACACAATCTTTTCTCTCTTGCAATCTACATACTAGGGTACTTTCCAACTTAAACCTTGGGTGATCTTAAGTGCTACTTTGAAAGTCATTTTTTAACTGTAATCTAATTAACAGCTCGCGCATCGTTGGAAAACCAGTATAGAGTGAGTGGTAAGCCTAATTGTTTTCAACGGGACTTTCTGTCTTGTTGCCAGCCCGGCAACACCAATACTAATAAACCTCTTCTACTGCGTGATCCTTAGGCTCGCATTCCCCTTTCAAACCCCGCGTGAACCCGGTTTCTCTAACACTGATTTAGTAACACTGACCAATATGTATCAGCGGCGAGTGCGTACTCGGCAAACCCAGTGCCAATATGCGAAGATGGTGGTCCATGTATATGCGAGGACATCTCAGCATCGTTGGGCTGTCCTCATCTGGGTGCTGAGAATACATGCAACCAACCCACAGGTTCGAAAGGATGCCGAGTACCGCAGTTGTACCGCGACCAGCAGATTTTCAGAGGGTGATCCCAATACCTGTCCGAGCACACATTCTAATCAGAATTAAATCACGATTCCACTGCTCTCAACTTCAATTATTCGCCCCAAAATCTATCAGGACCAGTGAATATTGACAGATAACGTTGGACTAAGTATATCCTACCAGCTGTCAGCCGAGCAATGGGACATGACGGTTGCTGGTAAGATGTCGCGGAATTTCTGTCCCTGTTCTGCTCGTATGATTTGACCTTGTCCTGGTCAGGCCATGATCTGCCTTGTCTGGACAGCAAGAGCTTCCGTATTCAACCTGAACTGTCAAACTCGGGGATATTCAATATAATGTACACATGTAGTCAACATGTAGTTTGCAAAATGAAGAACTCAGGCTGTCCCAGCTGGAGTTAAAATGACTCCCATGCACTATTGCAAAATCTCAATTTGTTTAATAAAGACCCCCATTGTCAATCCATCTCTAGCCTCTTCGAGGCCTCAGTCCGGCGAATTTATGGGAAGGCCATTTTGAGGAAATCGAGAACCGAGTACGGGAGCTTGTTACCCGCCAGCCAATTTAAATTCAAAGTCAAGACGGGCTTGTGACTCACCTCGGACTCGATCTGAGCTGAGGGAACGCTGCCGCGCACTGACGCGACACTGCGGGGCATTGCCGCGGCAGTGCGGGGAATTGACGAGGCATTGCGGGGAACTGCCGCGGCAGTGCGGGGAACTGACGCGGCACTGCCGAGGCGTTGACGCGGCAGTGCGGGGATGTTGACGCGGCACTGCGGGGATGTGAGGCGGCGTTGCGGAGATGTGAAGAGACAAGTTTCGTGAACCTCGAGGCTCTAACTTGCGGATATAATTCAAGTTGAACATTGTGCTTCTAGTATACATGTGGGAACTTGCTTTCTGTAGGAAAGGAATGAACATGGGGCCTTGGTAAACGATGATTCAGGCTCGGAATCGTTACAGTTAACTCCCACGCGTGCTATATATGTGTTCGCAGTAGTTCTGTTGGTAATAACAACCCGTGGAGGTGGTTGAAATCCTTCAAGCATTTAGTGGTACTTACAGTCACTATTATTTCTGAAGGTTTTTCTGTTCCAGACAATGTATTCAAGGGTAGTAACACTCCCCCCACTTAATTTGAGCTCTCCAACATGCTGTGGAAGGAAATAAGCAGAGCGCGGCACTTCCCGCCCGACGCGGCCATTGCACAGCCACCGCCGCGTCAATGCCGCGTCAGTTCCCCGCACTGCCGCGGCAGTCGCGGCACTTTCTCCGGGCCCATTTCTTACCATGTGGATTGGAACAATACAGATCAGATGCAGAATATTTCCTTTTCAACCACCCATGTTGAATGTCAAAATTTGTGTAAACTCAGTTAATATTGTGCCTCATGGGAGTGTGTGGAAGATTTCAATGAAATCCAATGCCATCCTGGACTCGCTGGCTCATCGGTGGCCGAGGGTCAATTTACTGTCACCTTGAAGACAGAGTTGAACTTAGAAACAGTCGGGCATGCATGATCTTTAATTATAGTCCCTGTTACGGTTTTTACAAATGGAAATTCGTGAAAATAATTCCCTTGGGGTAAGTCTACGCAGTTTTGGACGTGAAATTGGCTGAATAACATGGTTTAATGCAAGTTTAATCAAACATTGGGATAGTTTTGCGCACACCTGATTCTGAGGGTTTTGGTGGATTTATAACTGCCAAACAATGTATTGAGACTACTGAATCTTCATCCAACTTGAATTGAAAGCCGGAATTGCCTCTGAGAGGAAGGAAAGGCAGCGCGGCACTTACTCGTCACTGCCGCGGCAATCGCACAGCCACAGCCGCCTCGGTGCCGCGGCAATGCGCGTCAGTGCGCCAATCCGTAGATCATTCACCCAGGAGATCTTTTTAGCACGTGCCAGAGTAAGTGATTCCTGGAGAGCATTCCAAGCTGGCCTATCGTGGTCCAGGCCAATCCAATAGCACAAATTTTTGAGTGCCAGATAAACCCGTCGATATCTGATAGGCCAGATCCCAGTTTCAGAGAACAAAACGGCTTTCATGGAGCGAGAACCCATTCCAAGCATCCGGCGAAGAAATTTCATTTGTACCTTTTCAAGGAGTTTGAGGCTCTTGTCTTCAATGTCCAGACAAACCTCGCATCCGGCGGTTAAATACGGATCTACGCGAGCCATATAAAGAGTCCGCAAGTCCCATGCCAGCAGACTGCCAACGAAGCGATCTAGTCCCAGGATTACATTGGCTACCTTCGAGGCCTTTCGCGACTTAACTCGGTATTGTTCCCTCCACATAAACTTGCACCCGGTTTCAAACCAGAGTCCCAGGTAGCGAGCCTTCTGTTCCTGCTGTATTGCCTTTCCTCCCAAGTGAAACATGGGGTATGTTTTTTGTCGTGGTCCAAAGATTTGATACAGACATTTAGGAATTGATGTCTCGCAACCGTTGTCGTTGGCCCATGACTGTGATCCATTCAAGTGCATCTGGAATCCGGAAGGGCACGAGGATGCCGTCATTACGTCGTCTGCGTGTTCAATCTGGTTGATAGCAACACCATTCAGCCGTATGTCCTTTGGGTGGTGTGTGAGGATAAAATCCGACATAAACAGGTTCCACAGGTGGGGGGAGCCAGGATCCCCAGTCAAAATACCCAGTAGAGATCTGAATTCCGGTGCATATTGGCCATCCAGGCGGACAATGTAATGAATCCTGTCATAGAGGCATTTCAACCATTCGATCATAGGGCCCGAAATCCCGAGTTTCGCAAGTTTAACCAAAGTGTTGATCTATCCGTCCCGGGAAACGCGTTTTTGAGGTCCAGGTAAGCAACGTACAGAGGTTTATTCAGATCCTGCGCCTTATCAATGAGACAGAGCAGCACAAATGCGCTGTCGTTCGTTCGAAGGTGTTCCTGGAAGCCATTCTGGGATTTGGGTATTGCACCGATGTCCTCAGCACCCTCACGAAGACGGCGGTCAATTATCAACGTGAGCATCTTGAGCATGCAGCATTCCAATGCAATAAGGCGGTAGCCTTTCGGGTCCGTGGGATCTTTACCCTTCTTGAGAATTCAATCAAGAGCGCGGTTAACCAATACTGCGGGATTTTGCGGTTCTTGACGCAGTATAAAAAGAACTCCAATAACTTCTCGTTGGGTATCTCCAGGCAATCCTTGTACGAGAATTCATCTACGCCAACCGCCGTGTCCAGACCATGCTCGGATATGTGTCGTTTCATCCATTCAATATCCTCCAGTGTAATGTCCCGCGTGTAAGATTGACGAGGAGACGTGTCTGGCAGTTTCTGTTGCAAGCTCCCGAGCCATTCGTGCATTGAAGGCGAGCTGGTCAGAATTGAAAGTTGCAGGCTGGGTTTCAGGATAGTTCAACCGCTCCTCGAAGTCGCGGGCAAGAGCATCGAGCGAGACTTTGGCTTTTTTGGGACGAGCATCTGTACGCAATCGGACAAAGTCCCAAAATTCTTTGATGTTTTTACACGCCAGGAGTTCGGCCCGAAGACCAGATTGCAGCTCGTGCACTTTTGCGCGTCCTCGGTGGCTTTCATCGGATTTATTCTCAGCATCGTCCTCCCAATCTTTCCACGGTTTCGGCCTTTCCGGTGATGTTTCCTCGAGATCCGTGACCACCTTGCGCATATTCGGGACTGGAGAATGAGAATTCCTGCATTCGACGGTATTGGCTGCAGTTGCCTCGAATAATATTGCTGATTGTGGAACCTCCAGAGCGGCTTTTGCCAAAGAGTATGCTTCCTGCTTGCGATCATTTTTTGCCCTCGATTCTACATGCACGAAAGTTGTCCGGCCGTGTCTTTTACTCAATAGTAACACCGTATCTTTGAATAAATCTCCGTTTGGACCGGGCCATCCAATAGCCATCTTTTTCGCCGCAGCGTAGCACAATTGGCGTATGACCATCTTCGATGTACAGAATATAACCAATGTCTTATCTGATTCGACCTTCTGCAGGGCCTCATGAATGGCAAATATCCGTCCTCTGTCCGCGGTGGGTTCCCACGGCCAGGTACCTTAATACAAGTATTCAATGCTGAACCAGTGGTTTTACATCTAATGTGCTCGAAATTTGCTGATTAATGCCGTAGAAGCCTCATAGTGGTAACACGCATAAATGTGGTTGAAAATCAGGAATAAATCCAGGTTCAGTGGGACTCACAATCTCCCCTCCACGCACATACATTTTCATGTATATTGGCTGGTTTGATCAGGGATAAGGAACCACTTACTGTTGCCTTGTGTATGGGTGAAACATAACGCGTAACGCAAGGGTGGTTTCGTTTCCACTGTAACGCATAACGCAGGGATGGTTTCACTGAAAAGTGCGTGACATGTAAAGCTCAAAAAAAAGAAAATTGCATTGGAAAAATGCCTAAAAATGTTGTCAGACTCTAACTAGTCTTTCTGTCTACTCTCGGATACACAGACTACAATATTTATTCGCTCTGGGTTCCGTCGTTAGAAATAGACACATCATGCCAATGTTGTCCTTCGTCTGTAAATGCCCACACGTTTCATCACCTGCAACTAAACCATCATTTGATGGACAATCGGCCACCTCACGGGTGATGGGTCCACGCTGTGAAAAGTCGTCGACATCAACACCGATGCCAAGGGTATGGTCAATCACGGCAGGGAGGCACACGTCAGAGTCATTGTCAGTGTTAAAGTCACCTCTGTCTTCCTCTGGCAGAACAGTCTTGGCAGCCTTGGAAGTTGATCCCCCAACATCTTCCGGAATTGCAAGGACCTTGGCAAGATGGGTTGCCCTGCAATGGTTGCAATTTCTGTTGCCAATGAGGTATCTTCATGAAGCAACTCTTGTAGAGCCTTTTCGGATGATTTCCCATACAAACAATCTGCATAGAGATTCCATTCTGTTTCCAAAACCTCACATTTACGCCAGGCCTATCACATTCATGTCAGGTTAAATGCCATCAATAGACAATTGATGCGCACCTGTCGGACAATCTTATGGCCTTCCACGGTCTGGAAAAAGTTGTACGTCTTGACTAGACCTCTGACAGTCGTGTCATGGAGGACAGGAAGGGAAGATGGAAATTTAACGTCCTTGGGGACTATTCTTTTTTTTTTTGCATTGGGTTTTGAAAATATCCACAAGATAGCTGAGCGATTCCTGCTTCAAAATGTGTTTGGCGACACGTTGTTCTACTGCTGCGCCGGCCGTTTCAATATTTTTATGATGTCGCGCATAACGCCGGGGGTGTTTCTGGTTTCACGCTCAGCGTTTCAGTCACGCTCGGAAATCGGTTTCACCAGTACACAAGGCTACAGTACTTAAGCTTTGCAAGCATCAAACAACGGTTTTGAAGCCAACCCGAGCAGAAATGCCAATGTATACATCACGCATTGCCGTTCTCTGCCGTGTTCGGGCCGCCTTTCAAATTAACTTGGGCACGTGAGCGAGCAACGCATTCTATCTCCACTTTTTATCCGACTGTGAGTCGAGCGACCACATCCTCTCTAGATCTAACATCGATGGGACCAAAGTGCGTTTTCCGGGTAAGTACAAGCTTATTTTTCGGAACAGATTCAAACTATCAACCGAAGTGGTGGGGCGCAAAGCGCCCCACGGCGCTCTTGCTACCCTCTTTATAAAATTAAGCCTGTCCGTCTGAAGCCTCTTTAAATTCCGCTATCAGTGCTCCAGAACCACTTGCCAGGATCTCCCCTAAATTCTTCACAATTTATTATTGGTCGCTCGGCTTCGGGACTCACAGAAAATTCTCCTTCAAATACACTCTGGTCATGAGGAGGTATTTATTTGCTCATTGCTCGGTACAAGTATAATAAATTCCCAATGATTCTCGGCATCAACCTTCACCCTTGAATTCGCGCGCAACGAAAGAGGATCCGAGGCCGCGAAGCGGCCGAGTATCCGTTGTAAAGTTTGAAAGCTGTCCAGGATGCTTGACCTTCCCAGTTAACCAGCCCTGACCGGGCGTTCCATAATCTCTTGGTTCCAGATTCTATATTATACTCAGGTCGTAGCATAACCAAATCTGTTGCATCCAATTGATATGGCGGCTGAATGAGCCCGAATAAGCCCGCCCTCGACCCAAACACGAAGACTATTCTTCAAGCATACGAGATGGAACGGAACATCTCCGAATTTTTGTTAGAATAAGTGCAGTTATTGTAACAAAACATCTGATCCTGAGCAGGGGTTAGCTGTCTCAGGTCTTCCGTGCCTTCATTCTGGTATAATTAGGCCTGGCCAGGTCCATTGTAACGATTGCGCACGGGTCGTGAATGCTTAGGTGGCCAAGTAGGTGGTCGCAAATAGTAGAATGTGCGTCAATCTTCCGCATCAAGTCTTGTATCACTGGAAACCAGGATCAATTCGTGGCAAGGCGAGATTTACACGATGACTGACGCCGCTGTATAATGTTGCTCATAACAAAAATGAAAGACTTGTGGACCTGGAAGCGCGGATCTGCAAGGCTCAATAGGTGTTGCACATGAGGTAACGTATCAAGTCGATAGAACGGAATGTCTGTTGAAAGTCTAACATTGTTGTTGTCCACCATGCCAACACCGTACGGAAACAGAGTGGGCCATAAACAGCCAAATACTCGAGGATTTTTGGATGTTGACAATGGTCTAGACCCAGACGGAAACTTCACAAACACTGCTTCTTGTTTCTTCAACTTACGGAGTGCGTCAAGTTTGCTCTGCTTGTAAGTTGAGGTGATACTATCCACATCCACAAGCGTCGTCGGGACGAGTTCAAAGCCATCGGATCCCTCAAATAACTCAGTATTTGCCTGATCCGAATACGAGGTGTATGACGACCCTTGATCATTTGCGGAATTTGTACGTAGAAAGTCTGCAACCGCAAGCGGGCAGTCGTACATTGGGTATTCCTCTAAATTTTCAATTATCGCATCTTTATCAAGGTCTGTGTAAAGCGGATTATTTCTGACTGTATTGCAGTGCCTTACATTTTCAAACGCGTAACCGTATTGAATCAGTGCTTTACATTTTCAAACGTGTGACCATATTGTAATGCCTTACATTTTCAAACGCGTGACCGTATTGCTTCCGTTACATTTTACTACACGCTCGGTTCTCCACGGTTTGACTTGAAACATGAACAGAACGAATCGCCGAGTGAATCCGCAGGCGCCGGTAGCTTTTAAATAATTTTATTTACCAAGGGATACATTTGTACCATGTTTGGCCCTGTGTTTTGCATAACATTTATAACACCTGGAATATTGTGGTGAGACACCCCGTTTTTCTTCTGGGTGTAATTTAGCTCGTTTCCGCAGGTGCCTCCATATTTAAAAATGTCAGGGGTGCAGCAGGGCGCCTCCACAACGCGACTCGATTTGCGTCACATTATACACTGCATTACTTGAGTCAGAACCAATTGCGGCGGTTTCTGGTCGCAACCCTGGCCTGACAGTTTCCGGACATAGATGGGAGGTCTATGCATGTCCTCAAAATTTTCCAGGGTGGGTTCCTCATTAGATTTCAGGCCCCATCAATCTGAGGAGATCTCATTGTGTACTTGACAAAATTGGATAATTCAACGTTGAATATATTGAACTGAACTACACTGTAATCTGCCCGGGCTTGCCCCTTGATTCTCCCACTTCTGCGAACATCCGGTGGCGTTGACTTTGGATGGCGCTTCCTCCCGTGCCCTCGGAGGATCCAAATCATCCTATTCAAACACCTCTCCGCCCTGTTCTCCGATCCGGGCTGCCGTGGTGGTAAATATGCCACACCAAGGATGTCGTTGTCTGAGTTCCGAATCCGCATGGCTCAACGTCCCATCGATGGTCCTTGCTGTCCCACGCGCTCGTAAAACGCAACATCACCGGGACGGTAGCAGACCGAATGAGTGGCCTTGAATTTGGCCTGGAGGGTCGCTAATTGCGCGGCGTCGACCGTTTTCCCCCTTGCTGTAGCGCGGGGATCCACGACGGACCCCCACATAGCATCCAGGGCGGAAAGAGATTGAGGGGTCAACGAGATGATCAGCCCAGCAGCTGTAAATATTCCCAATGATCAGGGCCATCCATTCTTCTTTTTCGGGCGAGGATTATGATGTAAAGTCACGCGTTTCAAAATGTAAAGCTTTGCAATTCAAAAGGATGATGATGTCAAGTAATATAAAGCCATTCGCGGCATCTCAACGCAGCGTTTGGCATCGCAATGAAACCAGTACATAATTGCCCTCTGGAAAGGGTAATAATGGCTCGAGTCGGGATCTGAAAAGCTGGAAATGTTTGCAACGATCAGGCCTTTCCAGTGCTGGCATGCGCGGCCCGGAAAATGGCCCGGGAACTCACTGTCAGGCTGGAGATATTGGTCATCACATATAGCAAATCTAGCCTATTTTCAAGCAAATCCGTTGAGAATTGGCCGAGCTATGGGTAATTCTTTGAAAACATCCCAAACAGGAAATCTTTTGGCCGCGCCTTCGGTACTGTTATTGGCTGTAAATTGGCTGGAATTTGGAGAGCAGGAGTATTGGGTGTTCCTCAATGATCTGAGTGCCTCAGGAAATTTGTGGACTTTGTTGAAACGTGGGAATGGTGTGGGAAACCGTTTCACCCAATTTTCGTGCAGCGAAAATTTGTGCATCCTGGTGTTCAACTTTTTCTGGGTTAAATTTGCTGGAACTTAGAGAGGAGGACTATTCGATGATCCCCAATGATCTGAGCTCCTCAAAAAATTTGTGAAATCTGTTGAACCGTGGGAGTGGTGTGGGAAACGTTTCAACTGATTTTCGTGGAGCGGAAGATTGTGCGTCCTGGTGTTAGACTTTTTCTGGGTTAAATTTGCTGGAAGTTTGAGAGAGAAAGGATTTGATGCCCCATAATGATCTGAACCTCTTAGGAAATTTGTGGAATTTGTTGAAACTGCGGACTGGTGTCGAAACGTTTCAACCGTCTCTCGGACATGGATATTGCCGAGCCGTCAACATATGGATCGGCAGGAGCGATGGACGGTGATAAAGGCGTACTAGCCCAATTAAAGTCTGTCCTTCGTGGTACTCAGCCTCAAACGGATCTTTACAAGATCAGTGGGGGCAAGGGGTTGCCAATACCCGAAAAATGCACCGGATGTCGATATTTTTTTCTCAGAGGGTTATCGGTCTCTAAACCCCCGTCCCCCACTTTTTCGGTGGCCCCAATTGGGAGCTCCGCTGCCCCAGCTATCGTCAAGCACGATCATCTACCGCGGCCGGAATCGCCGAAGGAAACGTGTCAGCGAGGTTCTCGATAACTTAGATGAAAACTACCCCTCGCCACCCCTCGTTAACTTCGCCGCTGCGCTCAATTTCACCCGTCGCAGATTATCCGACGCGTCGGACACGGCGGCCCACGGTAGCGTGGCCCGCACCACTTTTATGACTCCCATTCATGTTAGAAGGGAGAAAACGCAGCCACTGCGCGAAGAGATACACGCCACCGCACCCCCCCGCATACTCGGAGAGGTAAACTAGGTTCACGTGTACAATGGCGGCAAAAAGTAATTAGTGGGGTCCTCTGCGCTCATTACTGGGTCAAATCGCTTCAAATAAAATGTTGGCATGAACTTTTATCGATTTCATCGACTTAGAGACGTCCATCTAGTTGTCTTCTAATAACATAAATAGCGCATCCTTGTCAAACCTCTCCGGGATACTTCTCTCAAGGTTGGCGCCATTATGGATGGCAGGCTGGGTTGATGGTTGTCGGAGTTCACCTGCAGCTTGTCACAAAATCCGAAGTGGAAGGCCAGGGGACGACAACCAAGGAACGCGACGCAGCGGGGGGGGGGGGAGGGGAGAACCGCAGATGGCTAAGGAAGGTGACGCAGCTCAGGGGAAGAGAACCACAGACGGCATATGAATGCGACGCAGCGCATGGGGAGCCACAGACGGCGGAAAACGCTGCGCAGCGCTGTATGGAGGGTCTTTGAAGGAGCCACAAGCGGCATTGTGCGCAGCGCAGGAACCAGGTACAAGTGGGGGAATGAAGAAGAATCCGGAGTTCGATAGTGAAAATTCCGTACTCATTCCACTTCTGCAGGAAAGAAATCCGCCCAATGCGGCCCAAAATGTCAGAAAAATATTACATGCCGAGGGCCGCCGGGGGTTAAAGTTTCTCTGGGAGTCCTTGCAGAGGTACATAAAGACTCAGGATAAATACAGTGACGGCGAAAAATAATGTACGCGGTAGTTTAGGCCCATTTGTAGGCCGAATTGAAAAGCGTGACCGGTTGGGAAAGCCGCTCCATTTGAAACGCGTGACCTCCACCAACGGGGGAGGTTGTAACAGGTGCTAGAGCACATGGACGAGCCAACGATGATAAAACTCTGGGCCTATAATACACAGTTCTCAGTCAAGAGTTCTACAAGTTACGGTTCGACATCGAAAAAGCGGAAGAAAGAACACCCTGAGAATTGGGCTGGCCATTCCGTTCGAATGATGCTACAGCTCTTGTATATTTTCTCCATGCTCTGTCTCCTACGCTACGACGAGGCGTTACGAACCACATGGCAGAATGTTAAGCTCGAAAGTCCAGGCGGAGTCCTACGTATCCGGCTTGATTTGCCCTTTCGCAAAACTCATCAGAATGGAGGTGAGTGTTTGTATTGTGCACCGAGGATGATTTTTAATTTTGAATAGGGATTGCACCGTTTTATTCTATGCCAGTCCGGACATGCGGTGGATGTGTCCTGTGCAGGCTTTCGCAATGATGTGGAAACTTGCCAGCGAAAACGAAGGAACCCCATCCGGTTTCATCTTTCGCAGAAAGGTTGGGCGCAACGGATGGAGTATATCAGGAATGGTATGTTTCATACCTGAGGTCATTCATTGACTGATTGCTTATAGTCCACGGATTCCTTTATGGAATATTTCCGCAACAACCGTTTGGACATTGGTGATGATCCTCGGCCATACGGTGCCCATTCCTTTCGTCGAGGCGGACGCCAATACCTTGCAATGGTTCTCCGCTCGCCATTCCGCAACATTTGCTCGTGGTACGGGTGGGCTGAAAATTTTGACAACCCGGGTACCCTCTTTAAATACTACCTCTCCTTGAACGTGAAGATTATTTTAATCCCCATCGTGAAGCAGGAAATTATGCCCCGCATGTAACCGTAGTTGCTATTGCTCTTGAATCCATTTTTGTTATGCTTAGCCTTATCTGACTTTTGTGGTTCAAAACATCCAGTCTGGTCAGACGGTTCTCTTCATTTTGTCCCACTGAAGGTCCCAATTTTTCTCCGACTGGACAATTCCACAGAAATCTCCGTTCTATTCTTTGCCTACGAAACACACACAAATCCAGTCTTTATATGCATGCTGGCCCCGAAGGTGGGCTAAGTTTAAAGATTATAATACCTTCATCCCTCTAATGCATTTAATTTTATTGAGTCTACCTGCGCCTTCATGTTATCCTCAATCGGCCCTGGTCTTCTCAGCGTCTGCACCCCGTGTTCATCATCTACTTACATATTGCACTTGAATTCATAAGAATGATGGCAGATTTCGTGCTATCAGCATTGCCCGTGCCAATTCAACAAGGGTGCGATTAAATCTTTCCGCTACCCCATTTGATGAGTGTGCATATGGTGCTGGATTCCGTAAGAGAATTCCCTTCTGTTTCAACCAACTTCGAAGCTCCGCGCTTGTCAGCTCTTTGGCATTATCTACCTGAATTTCTTTCGGCGTGACTTTGAGCTGTGTCTCGATGGAGGTACTCCTTTATTCTCTGAGAACCTTCTGATTTGAGTTTCAGGGAATCAGGAATGCATCGGCAGGTGGCGTCGTCGGTAAAAGTGATGCTGTATTTCGATTTTTGAAGGGATTCAACGCGAGCAGGTCCCCACATATCTCCGTGGGTTAAATCTCCTGAGTGTTCACGACGATCTTTGGCTTCTTGTGGGAACGGGCGAAGGGTCATTTTGCCTGTATGCAGGCGTCGCATTGGCTAAGCGGCGGTGAGTCTTTGCTGATGGTAAGTCCATCAACCAGCCCTTTTTTTTCAACCTTTCTAACCCTGATTTTCCCAGGTGTCCCATTCGTCTATGCCAGGCATCCCATGTATTTTGGCTGCTGTCTTCAGCAACATTGGACTGCTCGGGGATGGCATCACGTGCACGGGGCTTCATCAAGTACAATTGTCGGGTTTTTCTTCCTTCCGCAAGTATTATCCCGTCATTGCAGAGAAATTGGACTTTCCCGTTTTTGAATGAAGCCTCCATCCCAGCGTCATCAAGTCTGCTGATGGAAATTAGGTTATTGATGGCATTTGGCGTGTATAATGTGTCTTTCAGCCGGTGCGCGATCATTTCCCCATTGACTTCGCAGTCTAACAGGACGGTTCCACGTCCTAGGGCTTGAACTGACGCGTTTCCAATGCCTGCGATGGAGGTAGCCTGGAGTGGCATGAAATCTTGGAAGGCTTCCCGGCGATTTGATATGTGTGAAGTTGTTCCTGAATTGGCCAACCAACTGTAATGGGAGAAATGCGAGTCAAATTGGTGTTTAGATTCTACATGGTAGGCTGCTCCGTTACGTCCTTCTGCACATTTGTTGATTCCTTTGCCTGGTTTGTTCTTTCCTTCCTTTTATGGTTTTTTTTTTCTTTCTGCCCGGACCTTTCCCTTCCTGGCCTCCACCTTTCGACCAACATTGGGCCGATGTGTGACCACGTTTATGGCAATTCCAACACTCTACATCATCGGAGCCTTTCCCCGATCTGCCATACTCGTCCAAACCGCGTGCGGCAGTCGCTGGAGACCGTCTGGGTTGCGCGGGGACGCGTATTCGGGGTGGGCATGCGCGAGATGCTCCTCCATGTTGTACCGCCATTGGGCCGGTTGCGAGCGGCTCTCTTTCCCGGCCGTGAGCTGGCTAGGGCAAAGAACGCACACGATTGGGACATTGCGGCACGGGGTAGCGTACGATTCCCGCTCGGCGTATACATACTTCAAGGGGTGTGCAAGACGGCAGTTTGTGTCGATAGTGGCGGAGTTTTTCTTGATTTGTAGATATATGTTGCAGGCTGCGTGTCCCGACTCCCCGCAAAATTCGCACGGAAGCGTATCGCCGACCTAGAATATGCATTTAACAGGATTCCAGCCAATATAAATCAACAATCTCGATCCGGAAGAACTCGGTCTGAGATTCTCCTGCACCGGTTTGGATCACTCGATGCCACGGGAATGTCCAGCCAGAAGATTTGGCTTCGATATTCCAACTAACAACGACGCCGGGGGAAGGAAAAAAAGACATCGTCGACGTGGCAAGATCAACATGGGCGCTGTTTCACTGTTTTTAACCGACCGGCAATCTCTGATTCAATGATTAGCGACGAAAACGAGACAAGAAAAGAGGATTCCGATGACTGGAGAGACTCGAAAACAAGGCCTCCGGGCTTGGATTACGAGAGAGAACCAAACACAACCCTCATTTTCAAAATTTGGCGGACACTGTACTATTAGGGCGCTATAAGACCCACTACCTAAAGTTAGTGGGCATAATTTTTTTAAAGCGGGAGGAGTATGGATATTATTTCGAAAATTGACAAGATCAAGGTCAGCGTTGAACTTTGTGGAGAGTGGGATATCGCAGAGGGAGGCAGAGGGGGGCATTGGGGAGAGGTCAAGACGCAGGGGCCACGCGACCAAATATGGCTGACCAAACGGGTAATAGAATTGGCAGAAGCGACAGAAAGGGATGGGGTCATTGTCGCGCTGGACCAGGAAAAGGCGTACGATAAGGTCAAACACGACTATCTATGGCGTGCTCTAGCAGGTTACGGGATCCCAAATGAATGCATTAACACAATTAAAGCACTGTACAGCGACGCGTACACGTACGTATGTGTAAACGGGGAAATGAGTGCCCACCCGTTCCGTGTTACGCGCGGCGTCCGACAAGGAGATCCCCTATCCTGCCTGCTATTCGACCTCGCCATTGAACCGCTAGCCGAATCACTGCGGCAGTCCGACCTGAAGGGATTCAAAGTGCGAGGAAAACAAGAGAGGTTAATAACCACCCTCTTTGCGGACGACACCCTAGTGTACTTGGATGCTAGCGACGATTTCGGCGCATTAATGGAGATCCTAAACGAGTGGTGTGTCGCAGCGGGAGCCAAATTTAACATCGGGAAAACGGAAATGATACCTATCGGCAAGATTGATCACCGGGACAGAGTACGAGCGACGCGCTTTGTGAACGGGCTGTATGGAACAGCCATTCCAGACCACATAAAGATTGCTGCTGAAGGGGAGCCAATCCGGACGCTAGGAGCATGGGTTGGTAACGGCATCGAGCAAATAGGAACGTGGTTTCGCACCTTGGAGAAAATAGACGCGGCATTAACCCAATGGGAGCTCGGACACCCATCCATGGAAGGCCGCCGCCTCATTGTAATGATGGTGGTGGGCGGCATGACACAATACATGGCAACCGTACAGGGGATGCCCGCCGATATCGAGGAGAGGCTGGAACGGCGCGTGAGAAGTTTCCTGTAGGCAGAAAAAGACCAGGTAAGAGTTAACAAAGAGACAGTCTACGCACCGTCGGATGCAGGGGGCAAAAATCTCCTGGACATAGTGGCACGTAACGAGGCCATTGCCGTTACATGGTTAAAGACATACTTGAGTTTTGGGCCCGACCGCCCATTATGGTGCTTCGTCGCTGACGAGCTCCTGGCAAAGAAAGCTGTGGGAGCAGAATATGTCGACGAAGCTATGAGAATTAATACCTACTTACAGTCCTGGGCCCCGTACCAATCCGCACACGATTTGGGAAGCAAGGATCTTGCAGACATGATGAAAGTGGGCCGCAAATATGGCGTGAGCATGGATGCGATGGCGGTGTCCCGCAAACTGCAGGACGACATGCCAATATGGTGCCACCGCTTCTCAGGGGGTGACCGGAGGTTCTTCAATGCAGAGAAGCATGTCGTGAAATGCTTGAAAGAGAAACACCGCATCAGGTGGGTACGGGATACCAGAATGCTGGCGCGCAAGTTAGGAACACCACGCCATACAAACCGATTCGATTGCTCGTGCGCGTCGTGCCGTGTATCAAGGGAGATCACTGGGTGCCGACATCCTAATAAGTGCTATGTCAAAGCACAAGAATTACTTAACTCACTGGAAAATAAGTGGGACCCTAGGCTGATGCATCCTGAAGACTATGAAGAGTATCAAATACCGATTGAGAAGGAAGACAAGAATGCCGTGGAATTCGACTCGAGGATCACTACAGATGGTACGCTGGCGGATGCCTTCCGAATCTTTACGTAGGGGTATGAAAACTCAGCTGACACATCCCCGGATACGAGATTTGCGCGGAACCAGGGCCCGGAAGTTGTCGTGTACACAGATGGCTCTGCATTAGACAATAATACAGACTCTGTCAAAGCTGGCGCCGGAGTATTTTTTGACGAAGACGACCCGAGGAACATGGCCATACAGATTCCCCGTATACTAGGCCCCTCAAATCAGGTTGGCGAAATTATCGCCATCAAAGAGGCAGTTGAACTTGAAAGAGCGCCACTGGATGCACCGTTAAAAATATTCAGCAACTCCAAGTATGCCATCGACGGGCTTACAAAGAATTTGCCGAAATGGCAAGACGAAGGTTTCCATACTGCAGCCAACGGCGATCTATTTGAGCTCACAGTTGCTAAACTTAGAGAAAGAAAAGCGCACAACCGAGCTTGTCTGGGTGAAAGGCCACTCGGACATAGCAGGGAACGAAGGAGCTGACATCCTCGCCAGGGAGGGGAGCCGTAAACCCACTGAAGACGCCATTAATACAGACGCATACGCTGCACTTTTCCTTCCAGGTGCAAAACTAAAGGCAATGACCCAGGCGAAAGCATACAAAATCATACGGAAATTGAAGATGGAGGGCACCTCCTACCGCGAGCTAAGGTAGCGGACACACAAGTGCGGTTGCCCCACGTGATCACGTGTGACATGACCATATTGGGAAGGAATGACTGAGATTCGGACAGAAAACACGATAATTAATCTATAAGTGGTAGAACAGAAAATCTGGCTCAACAGTTCTGTAGAGATTGGTCCGCCCTTGCCTGCTGAGGTCAAAGTTTGGTAAAATCTTCAGAATTGATTGACGAGTGTCCAGATTGGCAGTCCACCTACCTGAACGCGAGCCCTAAGCGCGCGTAGCAAAGTTTCTTTGACTAGTGGGCACTGAAAATTTTCACAATGGCAACCTGCAATATCTATTCCATGCCCTTTGCAAAAAAGTCGGTGCGGGACAGGCTGAGCCGTCTGAACGGCCGTTTGCCCTCACCCAAGAAAGCCATCAAACGCGTCGCGGCAATCGCGCTTAGCCCTGTCAAACGCGTCGAAAAGAAGCACCGGAGCAACGGCGACTACGGGGTAACATTCTCCCTTCGCGCTCACACTTGAGTATTCACGATCTCACAAGTCAACTAATTCTATCCAGAACTCAGAACCAACTGCCGCAGCAAACCATGAAGATGGCGATGTGTTCTTAGACGCAAGCCCTCTCCCCGCTGACTACCATATCGGCGAGTTTCATCAAGGATCTATGCCCGAGACCCCTACTGCTGCTCCCGCGGCCTTCAAAATTGTCGGCAAAATAGCTGCGCTGCACCGTGATTCCAGCGACCAGCTTTCAACCCACACATTTCCGACAGGCCCAGATGCGCCGTCCATGCTTGCTGAATCCGATGGGGATGATGGCGAAATAATTGCTCCGGAGTTCGATGAGCTATGTGTTCCTGATGCTGGTGTCTTCCTCGGGGACGGCTATCCTCGTCCTGAGCCATCCAAAAGTTTCCTTGAGAGAATGGCGGCTCTGGGGAAAAAACAATCCCTTGCTGTTGCACCCGATATCACCAGTGCCAAAGCTGCATTGGTGGACATGGAGCTTGTGCTCCGAGGCCCGAGTCGGGGTGCTTGTGGTGGCTATCAACCCCCGGATCTGAGTCCCTGGGTCCGTGTTCGCATGGAAGGCATCCGGAGCCACCTGTCGCTGTACACAAATGCAAACTCACTCTCCTACGGGAAGTGGTCTCTCTCAGCGGAACAAGCTGCCATTGCAGCCGGTCGGGGGGAGTACTGTGCTCGCCGCTTTGCTTCCCTCAGCCGAGCATACATTGCTTCCCGCAAAGTCTTACCTATCAATCCTTACGGAACATGGAAAACATCAATGCTAGCCGACGAGGATTTAGCCGGCGACATTCGCGAGCATCTCCAGGAATTGGGGGAAATTCATCACAGCTGAAAAACTTGTGGAGTATCTTTCACGAGAGGATGTAATGGATAAACATGGGCTGGATCAAAAAATCAGCGACCGTACAGCTCGAAGATACCTGATAGAGCTTGGCTATCGGTGAGCCGCTAATATGTACCAGCCCTGCTGTCTTGATCTAATTTATTCTCTAGCTTTCGAACCGAAAAAAAGGGCCAATATTGTGATGGCCATGAACGCGACGACGTCGTATACTACAGGGAAGAAGTCTACCTTCCAACACTAAAGGGCTTTCAAGACCGCTCATGCATTTTTGAAGCCGACGGATCTGTCATCACTCCCTCGCTTCCACCTGGAGCTCGGCGAACTGTGATATGGTATCACGACGAGAGCATCTTCTATGCCCATGATCGTCGTCGAAGAACTTGGTACCACAAAGATGCAGATGCAATTCCGTACAAAAAGGGTGACGGCGTATCTTACATGGTCGCCGATTACTTTTCTGCAGACTTTGGCTGGCTTCGTACTCCGGACGGTAAACCTGGCGCTCGGCGCTCCATGCGGCCGGGTAAAAAACGCGACGGCTACTTCTCAGCCGAAGACATTGAGGAGCAGGCAATCACAGCATGTAAACTGGTCCACGAGAGGTGGCCGGATTACGACCATGTGTTCATCTATGACAATGCGACCACACACCGCAAGCGTGGCGAAGGTGCGCTGTCAGCCCGCGCTATGCCCAAAGGCATCTCGGGTACGGCTACCGGCAAGAACAAAAACCCTGACAGCAACTTTCTTGTTCCTGTCAATAAGCGGAATCCGGACGGCTCGCGGATGTACGATGCACACGGCACCCTTCTAAAGGAGCATATCCGGATGACAGGTGCATATTTTGCCGACGGGAGCCCGCAGGAGCTTTATTTCCCAGCCGATGCTGACAAGCACGCTGGGAAATTCAAAGGCATGGAACTCATCCTGGAGGAGCGCCGGAGGAAGGGGGATCTTGGCAGACTCTCTGCCCAGGAGCTCAAAAAGAAGAATGCGGAGTGCAAGAGTTTCAAATGCATTGACCAACATTCAGGAACCTGCTGCATGCGACGTATGCTGTTCACGCAGCCTGACTTCGCAGCAGTGAAGTCTTGTCTTGAGGACACCTGCACGGAATTCAACGTCACCGTACTCTTTCTGCCGAAGTTCCATTGTGAACTGAATCCAATCGAAATGGTATGGGGATATGCTAAGCGGGTTTATCGCATGAACCCGGAGTCGTCGCGGGAGGATGTACTTGAGAGGAACACCCTCAGCGCGCTGGATCAGGTTCCGCTGGAATCCATGCGCCGGTTTGTTATCCGCGCGCATCGCTTTGCTGATGCTTACCGCCAAGGGTTGGATGGGCCACAAGCAGCTTGGGCGGCACGGAAATACAAAGGACATCGTGTCCTCCCACCTGAATTCAAAAAGGAGATGCTGGCGGCTGGGATTTTGCGAGGAGGGAACCCGAACGCCGGTTTGTAGTGTAGAATTGATGAATTGATACTATAACGAACACTAGTCTCTCAGTTTTGAACTAATTTTCTCAAAAAAAATTGGGAGCATTCTTTAGGACCCTACCCACAACTCTGTTGAAGCCGATTTCTTATGCATCGCTCGGAAGTAATGCAAAGGACTATCGAAAGCAGACGAAAGCCCATCAGGCTCAAAAAGGCAATGTGATGGTCACCTCACGTGGGGCAACCGCACTTGTGTGTCCGCTACCTTACCAGATAGACGAGCCACGGCCACACATATGACCCTCGCAAAAGCCGCCGCCGCGGATACGAAGGGAGGATTCCCACCGGCCCGTAAGATCTGGCGGTCAACATTCGATAAGGACATCTCACGAAGCATAAGATTTTTCCTGTGGATGTTAGTGCATGATGGTTACAAAGTAGGCAAATACTGAGACAATGTACCAACCTGCCAACAGAGAGGGCAATGCGGAACATGCGGAGTACACGAATCAATGGAGCATATACTGACTCAATGTGCGGAGCCTGGCCAGAAAGAAATATGGGACCTCGCCTCTGAGATGTGGCGGATGAAAACAGGCAAGGATTTGCGACCCACGATCGGCCAGATTATGGCCGGCCGCGTAATTAAATGAGGGGACCCCGGAACAACGCGACTGCATAAAATACTTGTCACCGAGTCCGCGCACCTCATATGGCGCACGAGAAACGAGCGCGTAATCCAACAGACGGGCCCTGCTCCGCTAGCAAAAATACAAAACCGCTGGTTGAAAGTAATAAACAATAGATTGACCCTTGATTGTGCTATGACGGACAAATTTAAGTATGAAAAGAAGGCCCTTAAAATGTCGTTAGTAAAGAGGACTTGGAAAAAAACTCTTAAGGACGAACGTACCTTGGCCAAAGATTGGCCTAGAACAGTCGGGGTTTTAGTGGGTGTCGGTTAACCGCGGGCAGTGAAGGTGGAACGGCGATTGACTCTCGATCGCCGGGAAACCGGAGCTAGCGGGGAACTGAAGCCCCACATATCGTGCTGTAGGCACGAATGCGGTGGACGCATTTTCTCGAGAGGTGGTGCTTTTTATCGTCTGGCCTGGTTCCAAGTCCGAGGCCTCAACCTATAGCGGGCGGGGCGACCGACTATGTCGGCCCGGAAACTCCGACAGGTGGCCTGCGGACCTGTTGGAGGGGAAGGGGATGAGAGCGACAGCGCGTCCAACTCTCTCTTGGCACCCGTCATCAACGCTCCTCTATGGCGGTCAAAGTGCACATTTAATCGGCCGCAAGATAAAGTGGTGATTTCGGACTTACCGCAACAAAGATAAGTGATTTGACGTCTTCCCCGCAAGAAAGATAACGATAATCACGTCGCTTAACTTGCGGGGAAATCGTGGCATCCCGCAAGATATATATAGTGCCCCCGCAAGATATAGACACGTCGCCCGCAAGATACAAAGTTGCCCGCAAAAGTTTTTTGGAAAAATTTCCGCAACAAACTCGGTGAGCTCCTCAAAAAAAAAAAAAAAAAAAAAGACGCAGAGGCCACGTACTGGCCACGTCGATTGTCAGTCGTCAAGGAGACCGGCATTGAGGCCGAGGTGACACACCCGGATTGACAAAGGCCGAGACTTTTGGCGGACAGAAAACCAGCTTACGCAAAAACGGATGACATGGGATTGGGCCTCTGCGAGGCGGGAGCTGAACCTTCAGGAAAGGAGGCATTTAACAACAGAAATTTCACCCCCATGTTTATAGAGTACAGTATTCCACCGGTCAATGAAACACGAGAAGTAAATGCGGAATATAATACTTTTTAGGATGGCTTTCCCAGATCTGAGTCGGCAGAAAGTTTCTTACATACGTTGTACACCTCTGAATAAAGGCCCTTAATTTTTGAGCATCCTCCGAGTGAGCCTGAACGCGAACTACTGCCACTAGTCAATGAAACAGTGATGTAATGTGACGATCATCTGCTTTAGGGCATCGGGCCGGTGGGCGTTGGATGAGCGCTTACCACGTAGCTTTCTTTTTTCGTCTTGAATCAATTGTCTATGTGCAGGTAAACAGCAATATAACCTTCCTAGTTTTTAAACTTTACTCCCCCCCCCCCCCCGGACCATATTGGAGGCTTCGGGTGTGAGTTTGATGGGGATTCCAAATTGGGCGTGACATGCCATCATTCCCAAAACGGATGGGTGAAGCGGAAACGGTTCCTATCCATCACGTACCCTCAAAATGGCTCGGGAATGAGATTGAATCTCACCAATATACTACAGGAGTTATGTTGTGTCTTGAGTTTCCATGAAAACTCAATGTACATGTTTTCATGTTGGCCCAGCCTGGAAAGATGATTTTCCATAGCACGTTGAAAAGACGGAAAGTCTTTAAGACTTTGTCCAGACATGACCAACTACTACAGGACTGTGTATATTTTATTTCAGAATGTTACAGGTAGATATTGTCCTTATATGAGAGAAATTATCGCACTGTTTCAGTGACTAGTGGTGTTTCATTGACCGGTGGAACACTGTAGTACGGTTAACCCTACGTTCGTCGGTCATTACCTCCGCATAAGCTAGCCGAGGTAACCACCCCTAGTATACAATATACCTTGAGTGTGGTGACCACTGCAGTGCCCACCTGGTTATCCTGCACATGATGATTTCTGCACCAAAAAGGAGACCCCATACATGTTGTGGTTACCTTGCTGGGGGTATTACCTCCTAATGAGAATCCCTTAATCACTAGTCTCCCTCAATTGAACACATTGAACCTGTTTCTCATGTTAAATTGAAGGGACCTCGATTGAACATACCCAATCCTTCATCAACATCCACTACAAAATGTGTTTGATTCAGTACCACCTGCAGTGTGCAATGTATGTGTATGATTGATGACAGATTGAACACATTTTTGGTCCAATGAATGATTGGGTGACTTTCCTTAAGCTTAGATAAATGCTGGGGAACATTTTGAAGCTTTTCTGAGGCCGCTGTTAATGACAGGATCCAATCACTGTGGAGACATGAAGTCACTAACCCCCTCTAGACTTTCTCAAATTCGAATAAACTCGTTTGGCAGCATGCACTGACACTCCGCCCACTTCTTATGCTGTCAAGGGCCCAAATTCTCTCCAGAAAAATGCCATGGCCTCCCATTCCCTATCAGAGTTCGTTTTGGTCCTTCTTCGAGGGCAAGAACTAAATTGATTCCAATGTTTTTTCTTATGGGAATTCAGGCTGTCGCTGGACGACTGGAATATCCTATTAATGGATGCCATCTCTGGCACCCTCAACTAAGGTCAAAAAATATTCTACCCTTACAGAAAACGAGCCATTGAACATTGAACATGTCCTATATTGAACATAATGTTTTTTGATCGGGCATGTTCAATCATCACAGTTGATTTTGAAACCAGTCCAAGAGTCAATTTTCCATTATAACATATTGAACACTCTGAAACCATCTAGGCTACACCTCCTCACGAGCCATGTCAGTTCAAGTTGCCAGAGAATGAGAGCACTGGGCAGTTTGAGCATTCATCAGGAGTACATATCCTCCAAATTTTCTCTAGAATGTTCAGGAATGAGGACCACAAAGATTAGGATGATGGTGCAAATCATCGGCACAAAATACTCTAGGAGCTGTTGTTAGAGAATTGTTACAACCCAAGAAATGCCTACAGGACTCACCGGTTTTTGTACTTATTTCCTGAATTCAGTGACCAAAAGCACCCGAAACTGCTTAGGAACAATCTAGATATTCCTTCGCGCGGAGTCAGAACTGAAAAAACACGTCCAAATACCCTTGAAATGGTAAAAGAGCGCAACGCGACGTGATCACGTGGGCCCGCTCACGCTCGGCTCTTTCCGGGCTGTCAGATCACTCCGTGGTTATGGTAACTGATTTCCGGGACTCCGAGTCCGACGCAGTCGGCCGAACACAAACCGAACAGGATTCAGACGCTCACGGCTTGTACCCCAGAGGACACAGATCAGGACATCCTTGGTGCTTGGCAGATGGTTAAGGGCCAGTAGCTGACACTTACCAACGGAAAATACATACTTTTTTTGAACAATATTGTATTAATCTTGTGTGATGACCAAATTTATATTACGAATTTCCTATTTGTGCATGTTAGGAAAATAGATCGTGATCGAAACCCAAGTTCCCCTGGGTAGCCAAACCTAAAGGTTCAGCAATGACGAAAATGTGATCGTCTGCGAGTCCTCAAAATCAGGTGCTATAAGACCCGTACCTAAAGGTAGCGGGGATGGCCAGTTAATTCACCACCCTCTGTGGGCTAAATGATCTAGGACCGGGGCGGTCAAAGACGATCAGTCACAATGAAGTATGGAGTAGGTGAGATCAGGTTTTGGCCAGTTTACTCAGAGAGGGAAATTGAGCCAGGGTAAGTGTAGGATTCATCATAGAGAAACCTTTAAAGGTAGCATGAAATACAGTGCGCTTCTCGGTTACAGAAAGAGCGAGTGAGTTGTGGCCAGATATGAGTTACCCTAGCAGACAACCGGTTGAAATTTACTCGCAGAATGCACGCACACGCAAGCGATATTTTCCGGCAAAGATTTGTTTATGACACCATATAATACCAGCTTGCTTCCGGGAATCATATGGATTTCATGTTTTTACATAGCAAATACTGACAGAGTTCTTCCAACTGCAGTTGAAGTTGAAGCAAGAGCGGCACATTTATCTTATGAACCATCGTAGGTTATCCGCGAGGATTTTCGGTATCTGAGAAGTGGAGGGACATCGGATGGATGGTCAAAAGAGGCTGCAGCTGAAGCTTACTGGATAAATCCTGGGCTCATTAGTGATTTGCGCATAGCTCCCAGATGGCATTATTTAGAAGGTTTCGACTTGCGTGGGAAATATAGGAGAATCGGCCCCAAAGTACTCTGAGTTTGGCCGGTCTGCAGTATAGTTCACTGCATCTAATGCCGAGAAAATATTCCTGTGGTATCGACAAACTGTATCTGATCTCCAACAAATCCTGTACGAATTCCATCCTCCCATCCATTGTCTCCTGGATCTTCCATACCAAGATCACCATCGCCATCAAGTGGTTGCGATGTGGGTACCCCGCTGTGGTCCGATAATAGTGGACATGGATCACCACCATGGCCAAAAAATATTGTCAAGCCAAGTTTATCCAACCACCTTCTTGAAACACTTTCCATTCCATTTTTTTGGACGGTGAAAAGGAGTAGTCCGATGAATGGCCAGGCAACATGCTTCGCACCAAATGGCATGCTCAGTACAGTGATCACAGCGGAAGAGACCAGGTGATACCCTGCAGCGATTGCAAAGTGGTGAGAGGGAAGGAAAGCCTTCCAGATTTACTATACGCTTCGAGTATGGCAGTCGATAATTGGCCTTCCAATCTCGCATATAATCGTTGGAGGTCTACATCCGTTGTTAATAAATTGAAAAATGGTAAGATATTTGCAGACCTTTCCCTTATTTCGCGATCTACCAAAATTTCTGGGATGATCCAGAAGGTCTCTTTGGGACTGGCTATCCATTGGTGGTGGACAGGGTGACCTCTTGTGCAAGGAACCCGATGCTTTTGTTGGTGATTTGGATGGGGATTTGGGTCTAGCTGAAGCTGAGACGATGCGATGCCTGTGAGTGAGGTATCCTGCTCTGGTCCGAGACTCTTCAAAGACCCTGATTCCGTTGGTCCACAACATTGTTCCTACTCAAATTTCCTTGTCCTTTGGTCTTTCGTTCTCGAGGCATGGGTCAACGAGTCACATGGGTCCTATCTAGCCAAAATAACTCCCACGCCTGGCGTCAACACCCATCTGTACAATGGACCGTCAAATGCGCTATGAGCCTGCACGCTTCCCTGACCGACCCCTCATGCCAGGTGAAATTGTTACGCAGATTCCAATCCCTGTTCCACGGCGGAGACGTCGCCGCTGCCAACCACCACCACCACCTGAATACCTCAGCCCCGCATTTGATTCTGCACCCGATGTAATTGTATTGCCACCACCACCACCTTTGTGTATCCGTCCTGGGTTGGGGCACACAATCCACACTGCTCGTGCACCTCAACATCGTAACGAGGATGAGGAGATGCTAGCTGCTCTGAGGTGCAGTATCAAAAAGTCGGCCAAAAACCTTGTCAAACGTCAGGCCAATTCACAGGCAGGTAATATCAAGAAAAGGTATGTTTCTCTTTTGACAGTGTGACATAAGAGGATGTGTGCCAAATTCGGTACAAAGACTTGTATTCCAAATATATACAAAGACTATCATATACTACAACAACAAAGATTTGTAAACAATGATGTGCCTTAAAATCCATCATTGCCATCAAAATCAACGCAACTCTTCTTCTTCTCTACCACCATCATCTCCCAAACCAGGCTGTGATATCCTGTTTTCAGTCTGTTACTTGCACCTACATTCCTCATCCTCTCCCAGTGCACAACTGCTCCTCCCTCCCTCGACCATGTGAGTGTCTTGACAGTCTCCTTGTCTTTTCCTCCCCCCCTCTTCGATGCCTACCCCCCGCTGCTGCCCTTGCCTCACGCCTCATGGCAGTCCCTGACTGGGGGCTGGCCACCCTCAGCTCATACTGTTTCTTTCATACTGCACCAAGGCTTGGTGTCAGCAGTGTAGGGTCCTCTTTCCTTGGAGAGAGGTCGGGCTTTTTATTTTATTTTGTGTGGTTCAGAGGCTCTTCATTCAGGTGAACTCATGAGTCTCCATGCCGCCCGCAAGGGTGCTGAGGCATATGAGAATGACCTTGACCTTGGAGGTGGTCGTCTTTTTGGACATACCCTATCCATGCAGTTGGGGCACGCTACATTCAGCGAACCCATCACCGGCCCAGATGTCATACAGTTGTGGACAAACAAAGCCCGCAAATAGCCTGTGGCCTTATCTAGAATTATTCAGGTCTCCAATTTAGTTTTCCTGGATGTACAGTTGTGGACAAACAAAGTCCACCAAAAAAATAATCGATTTTTTTAGCCGGGATGAATGCACCAATCGGAAGATCTCATCAAGGGCTACCTGCCGCAAAAGGCCATTTAGTGCGCGGAAGGTCCAAAATTTTGGCGGCCCGCTCAAATATTGTGGGAAAATTATGAGAAAATGCGCAATCGACGCAGCTCGACGAGCTGCATCTGAATCCGTAAAATCTCGACATTCTATCGAGCGGTTTCTGTCCCAATAAAATATTCTTTCTCAGGTCACATGCTTGATTTGATCCAGATGTTTGTATTAAATTGTAATCATTTCAGTGGTAGTTCCTGCACACTATGGCTGGATGTTGCAGGAAGGTTCTAAACATGCTAAGAACAATGTTACACCAATTCTGTAGGCCAGTATCCTCGCCATCGACAGCACTGTTGCTGGCACTTTCACGCCCACCAGAGATCCCACTGAAGGTGGCATACACCTCGTGGTTGTCGAGGGACGCATCGGCGACGGCGAAGGGTGGTGGGATCTTGCCTTTGCCGATCCAAAAAATAGACGCGAGGGACGGACGACGAGGGGAAGCCGTTTTGAGGGACGACGGATCAAACGGCGAGAGCGGTCGATGAGTTGAGCGAATAGACGCCGACTCGGGCCCCGCGCTCGCCTTCGCCCGCCGGCTTTGCGATTGTTTCACCTGTCGATGCTGATACAGATGCTGCGCATGCAGGACACTCGACGACTCCGTGCTCACAGACGTCAAAGACACCGGAACTGGAGGGGTTCCGCCTCCCTTCGTCAACGCCCTCAGCATATCCCGAATCCCACTCATCCGCATCCTGCTGCTCCGCCACTTCTGCTCCTTCGAAGGCACCCCGCCCTGCACCCCGCCCTCCTTCGACGGTAAGGTGACGGTACTGTTCATCGCATCGCCCCCGCCGCCAGTCCCGATTCACGGTCGCGCTGCTGCCCGTCGCGGCCACAATCTCTTCGGGATATCCTCCGCGAACGACTCGTCGGGACCGCCCGGTGTGGGATTCAGCATTTCCTTGAGCAGGAGTAGCTGCCGTTGACTGAGGTCGTTACGTTTCGTCGACGCCCTGCACGCGAGGTAGTTCGGCGGTCTCGCAAGCGGCGGGCACGGGAGACTCGGGGTCGTCGTCAACGGCCCAGGGGACGGAGGCACCTTGGCGGCGTCCTGGAGCGCAATCGCCTGCTCGCGCTTGCTCTTTAGACCCTCACTCCGGCCCACGGACTGCTGCATCGCAGGCGCCGACGTGCTCGTTCTCGGCGGTGACGAGGAGCTTCCACCGCCACCAAGCTCGATCAGCAGCTCCGCGCACTCCCATGAGATGCGGTACTTGGAGTTGATGGTGTAGAACGAGGAGGTGAGCTGCTTGTACGCCTGCTGCGATTGCTGCTGGATGGTGGGGGAAGGGGCGTCAGTGGACGAGGAGGTGTTGGAGCAATGGCGTTTGAAGAACGTCGGCGATGTGCAGGCGGGGTCCTTCTCCTCCTTCGACGGATGGAGGACGTGCATATCGAGGATCCCCTGCACCTCCGACGCGAGCGTCTGGTACGTGCCTTGTAGCTCTTTGAGCTCTGTCGGTGATTCGTTAGCGCTCCAACGATAGAAAGGCATAGAATATACCCTCGACATTCCGCGCGAATTCCCGTACTATGCTCAAGTCTCGCCGCAGCCCGACCTGCGCCTGGCTGATGCGGGCGGGTATTTTCAAATCACTGAGAGAGCTGCGACGCATCGTCCCGGTGCCCACCGCGGCCGCTGCGCCGACGACAATATTCATTGCCGAGGACCGGCCCAGCGACACCGACTGTGGGGACGCCGGCGGCTTCGGCGAGGGCGAGGTCGAGTGCGACTGCAAGGGCGGGGACGATGCCGTGGAATATGGCGTGAGTGAGGGGGATGAGGAAGAAGCCAATAAAATAGGCGAGGCTAAGGAAAGTGATGCGGGAGTGGACACGAGCGAGAACATTGCGGGCAGGATATTCAGTCCCCGAGGCGTGGCGATGTTGATGGGTGTAGTCGCCTTCACAGACAGCGGCATCGGAGGGAGGCCGTCGATAGAAGGCTTCTCGCTCGTGCTCTTCTCGATTTTGCTCTCGTTCTCCTTCTCGTCGCTGGACGCCGCAAGGGCAGTGACCGACACGCCGCTCTTGGTACGCTTGTGCCGCTGTCCGACGAGACTGATCGACGGCCGCCCTAATCCCAGCACCCCGTACTTGCCAGGGCTGGCGTTCGACGTCACATTCAGGTTCGCAGTGGGCGTCGCGTTGTCGGCCCCCTCCGCGTTTCCATTCAGCGGCTGGATCGCGCGTCGGAGACTCCGCCGCTTCACGAGCTTCGTCTTCCCCTCCTTCCCCTCCCGCTCCTTCCCCTCCCGCTCCTTCTCGTCGCGCTCCCCATGCGGCGTCGGCGTATAAGGTCGCCCACCCGCGCTCATATCCGGTCCTTCCCCAGCGGCACCCACACCGCCTCCTCCTCCGGCGGTGATGTCTCGGATGACATCGAGCTCGGAATCTGCGGGAGGGGAGTCAGTATACAAGACAATAGAGCAGGAGAACAATGGAGGTAGAAAAACAGATCGAAATGATCCAAATAAAATACTGCCATAAAACTATTGGCAGAAGACTCACCCCCCATACCTTCGCTCCCGACGCTGATACTACCGCTCCCGAACCCCCACCGCTTCACGCTCCCAATGCGCGCAAGCCGCCCGCGCGACGCGTTCGCGCCCTGCACGCCGTAAGGCGTGCTCGCACTCGAGCCGTTCGGGTGCGCGTTGGAGTAGTTGGTTGAGCTGTTCGGAGCGCGCGCGCCGCCATGCGGGCCATAGATAGCACTCGCCACGCCCCCGCCAATGCCGATACCGTCCTCGGCATCCTCCTCCGCCGTCTCCTCATCCTCCGAGTTCTCCCGCCCTAGCCCCCCGCTCTTCCGCATCTCCCCAGTTCCGCCCGTCCCAGTCGGCCGGCTCTTCTTCCGCGACCACCTCCGCTCACGATGAATTGGCGGACTCGGCGGCAGCCCGCTGAGCCCCTTGGCCGCCCGCCCCAGATGTCTCACGTGCGGCCGCGTCAGCACAGTCGTGCTCCCGGCGCTTGTGCTCGACGCACTGCAGGGCTGCTTCGCGCCGACGGGCGGCGGGAGGGAGAAGCCCGAAGAGGCGCCCGCGGTGCGATTTAGATGTGAATTTGGTGCAGAGTCGGCGTCGTGTGCAGAAGACGAAGACAACGCATCGTCCGTGTCGTCCTTCGCAAAGTCGTCGTCCCAGTTTTCTGTCGTTTCGTGGGAGGAGCGGTGTCGGACGTGCGCGTGCGGTTCGTGGTGGTGGTCTTGGCTTGGTTGTTGGTCTTCAAAGTCGTCGTCCCAATTCTCCGAGGCTTCTGTAGACGGGAGGTGAGCGTGAGATGTCATGAGTAGTAAAGCGCACGAAGGTCAAGGGCGTTACGTCGCGACCCACGATCAGCACTTGCTCTTTGTTGTCGTGGGACATGCCGATTCGGGCAGGTCACGTGCATCATGTCCCGGGACATGACAAACCGCTACAAGACATGCCTTCGCTTCGCTCCGGCATAGGTCACCAGGTGTAGACTCTGCGGCATGTCAAAAGGCAACCAGTTACCCGAAGGACAAACATTTTCAGGTCATATATATACTGTAGTCAAACGGGTAAAGACCGACTATCTCATGCTGACCAACTCCGTAACAAACGATGGCTCACTCTGTTCGAGGCAGAGAATCGAACCCCAAATTCTACATCTTGGTAGAAATAAAATATAGCGAGAGGGTATTCGAAAAGTCACTCCATTGACGCGAGGTGTGCAGGTACACATGTATCGATATCATATATCGGGTCACAGTTCAATGCGAGAACTCATTCCAAGCTAAACAACTAACTGCAAATTAGATTAGAGAGGAATGAAGAATAATTACTCGACACCCATCTGTGAATGAATAGCGGTCAGAGAACAACAGAATTAAAAATGAATGGAAAGTGTGTGAACTCGAAATCCGAGAAGACATACAACTTACCAGACAGCAGCTTGAATTGGGTGACCTGTTACAATGCTATGCATTAGTTCTTATGTTGGTGTCAAGCGTGAGCTCACATGCAACTACCATCAAACTGGCCTCACCGGGCGTTCAAAAATCGAGAATGAAAATGCGGTGTTGGTGTAGCGGGCATCCTGTGGTGCGTCAAGGCGTGGGGACCGCGAGGATAGGTTAGTATCCGTGTTGCAGAATAAAGCATATCAGGTAACCCACCGACAACACACCTTGTTCGTCCTTGCAGTCCACGCTGGATGGCAGGGAGTTCGATTGACCCTCGAGGTCGATGCCGACGTATTAAGGCTGGTGCTGCATTAAACCCCGCCCCTGGATAGCAAACCGGTATCCCGGTTACGGGAACGCGAACCGCGAACGCGACGGCCACTCACAGGAGGCCAAAAATTGAACATGAAGGTTCGTGACGTGTGAGGTCAAAGGAGAAGTGAGTGATGCTTAAGAAGAGGTAGGGATGAGCCAAAGCATACCTTAAATGCGTTGGGCGGCTCATGGGAACGCAATAAAACAGAATACCAAATTTCCGTGTGGTGCCAGCGACGGGATGTTAATGAGAACGTGGGCGTGCGGCAATAGGAAATGCACATTTTCAAAATGAAAAGAAAAGAACTGTGTAGCGGGGCATTGCTCACATTGGAAATAGGCATGTAGGAGTTGCGGGACCAATCGCCTCTGCAGAGGAAAATATGCCAGATTCACAGACAGCTGGACGGTCTGAAAGTGAGGATACGACTCTTCGAGCCACTCAGAGGGAATAGCTACTAGAGCTCGAGAAGCCACCCCCCGAATGTTAATGAGAAGTCGGTGTTGCTCCGGCGGCAGGCGCGGAACAATTAAACAGTGAATATCAGGGACTGGGGAAACCTATAGGGAGGGGAACATGATGAATAGGAGGATTTTGACAGACGATTACTCATAAATGCGTAGGCTTTATACCAGAAGGCAAGCGTACGCGGTTACCGTGCCGTGCGGCAGCGAAATATGGACAGATGTACCAAATTTAGCTATTCTCAACAGCAGTTGAAAGCTGTGTGGGCACGAGATGTCCTTGCCACGCAGAGGGAACCAAATTGGGATTAAAACACACAGCCTGCCATTCAACATTTCAGGATGACAGTCCACGGCACGCGTTCGTCATCCCAAGCCGTCTGGATTTCGATCTCTCATGGTCGGAAAGAACGGATTCTGCGGGCACCGTGCGAGCGATTTAAAATTGGGAGCTGCGTTGATCAAAAGGAAGCTGTAAAATCTCGAGCACCAGAGCGTAGAGAGCGAGATGCGGGAGGCTTCAAGGGGATAAATCTAAACGCTCCCCAACGTATTGGGCACAAAATCTCAGTAGAACGATTAATCTGGCTAGCCAGTTTCGGGCAGTATTTCTTTTTAAACTCATCTGCCCGATCGTGGTTTTGATTCCGCAGCTCTGAGAATTTGAAATTGTGGTCTCAGTGGGAAACGATTGCACGAATCTGGTTGAATTGACATCAACTGCCCTGTGAGTTGATGTTTGAAATGAGCGGATTCAAGATTCGAGAGACGAGAGGAAGGTGATATTCTGCATGAGGATGAGCCAAAGGGATACAAATGAAAGCCCTCGGTTTACTTGAAGAAACGGTAGAGGTAGATCGCCGGACGGAACTTACAGTAAAGCGGCTTTCATGCGAGTTTGATGCACAGTCCGTAGCTGATGATGGAGCTCGGCCACCGTGAGACCAAGCCGTTCAGAAAGTGTTTGGAGCTGAGCATGGAGGAAAATAAGAGCAAGACCAAAGGAGTAAGATTATCTGTGGATATTGCACAGCATTTCTACCATCTCGTTAAAGAACGAATAATTGACCCAGCAACTTTTGCATGTCCGTGATGGCCGGGCTTTCCCAATGCGGATGGATGGCGTGTGCGAGGCGAGAAGCGGCGTGTAGCATAATATCAGTACATAACACCCTGTCGCGTCACGTCTACCTTCTTCACACGCCGAAGTACTTCAGGACTAGAACCGATGTTTTGGCGGGTGGAGGGGGATGGTGGGAGCTCGATTTTTCAACACCGAGCTTGCTGGGCAAACACGCGAGGCCAGTGATTCCGGAAGTTGATGGTAGCAGCTCGGATGATGCTGCCGAGGTACAGCGTACGTTCTTTCCATCATTCAACGGAGACAGCGACCACGAAGAGGAGGCAAGTAGAATTTTTCCAACCATGTCTTGCATAGATTTTACTTTCTCCTTTTAGATTGATGGATGTAGCGCGCACCTGCTCAAACGAGCGGAAGAATTCGAACGAGCCGCCGCAATATTCCGGGCTCAAGCCCCACACCGAAACCAGTATGGTCAAGCAAGACATGGGACGCGATGTGGGTAATTTGGTAAGGGACATTCACAGGTATGAAAGTTCTTCAAGAGTCCGGGACACTACCTGGGCCAGGAAAAAGGGTGCCAAGGAGGAACAGCGTCGAATTAAAAACACCATGGGCTACCAAGTTTCTCTCGGGCAACTATTTCTTTTAATTTTCTCACCCGAAATGTATTATTGCACTCCTCTGTGGCTAGTAGATCTGCACCACTTTGCTTGAGTTGTAGTCAGCGGCATGAACGAGAAAAATTGGAAAGGTGGATTGATTCGCAGTATTAAAAAACAATGAGGTACGCACAGACTAGGCAGAATATCGGATGTGTGATGGGGCAAAAGAGAAATCAGATGCCCATCGAGCGGATCGAACAGAGAGAGCATTTAAAACCGCAAGATTAAGCGAGCATAACAAGTCGATCATACCATAACACTAGATGTTCGTGTCAAGGCCTCGCTCACGTTTGAATATGGTCTCGCTGTCGACATATCAATGTTTATTCCTGTTAAACCTCTCAGTGTGCCTGAGCGTAAATAATTCGAGTGGGAGGCACCTTGAGTAATTTTATAACGCCCAGACTGTATGATGTTCTTCAAGTGTTTTATGACGTGCCGTTGCATCGCCCGTAGAGTGAGCTGACGAAGCTAAATCTTTCCAGGTTAATATTCGTGCCGCTGTCAAGGATCTGGGGTCTACCGTGAGGCATGGGGAAACATGGGGTCTGCGAATAGGGTTCAGAGAGGGGGCAGAGGTCCAGGGACAATGGTGTATTTTACTTGCTTTGTACACCAGGATAATCCCTGGAAACCGGCGTTCGTTATTCGGACCGTGCCGTGTAATGCTACCTACCTACCTACCCAAAGGAGGTCTTTCCTGATGGAGTGGCACTGCCACCATCACTTCTTCGTTCGCTCCCACCATCTGTGCCGCCGCTGGCGCCTCAGACTCGCAGGAGGTAGCTCTCGTTGACCAAAGCCGCCTTTCTTGTCGGGTAAGTCTTCGCGGCTGCCGCCGCCTCCGTGAGTCCGACCTCCCCAATCCCTTCGAAGTTCGATGATCGTCGCCGTCCGCTGGCATACTGTCACCATGTGTTTCCTTGCCCTCCAAGGCCGTCTCGTTCGCTTTTACTCGTCGCGCCAGCTCTTTTGTTCGGATGCCGTCGTGTGGTCCAACCTCCGATTTCGGTGCATAACTTACGATGAGGCAAAAGTGTCTCGCGGTCAGACACAGTGCTAATGATCTTTTGTTCACACCACCGCCGTTCGCGCGCCTTTGCCTCTTGGGAATTCAAACGATTGCTATTCTCCACGGGGAATATACGGCACTTCTGTGCGTTTCCTTGTTTCCGTCTTAACTTTTCTCTTCTTCCCGTCCTCCTCCGGCTGCTTGGCTCAGCCCGTCCTCTCCGTCGGTCCCACGCCTCGCCTCGCTCTGCAGGCGCCCGCTTACCCTTCGTCCTCATCACACCCGGGAATACGAGCGCGCAAGCCTGTCAAGCCTCGAGTCGAATAAGGCGGGATTCCAGCTGTGAGTCACTCTGCTCCTCGCCCGACCCTGCGCGCCTCGTACTTGCCGAATGCGAGGGCGAGTGCGTGTCCCGCGTGGTGACGGAGCGGAAGCAGGGATACCGCGGAGCGTCGCTGACACGCAGCTCCTGCCGCCTCCCTCGCGGTGGGTGGCGGGTGGTGTACGAGGCGGGGTGCGTGTACGCCGCGAGAGACGTGCGGTGTTTGGTGACGCGCCGCCCGCAATGCAGGGTGTGGAACTGAAGCTACGCTCCTCGCGAGACTGTGGCGAAGGCTGCGGCTCAGCAGGAGCTAATCCTGTGTGCGCGGCTTGTGCGGGCGTGATCCTCCCCTCATCTTCATTTTACGAGGTTCCGCGTCGGTAATTGACTACGTTTTCAGCAACGCATCGATGGCCTGAGTGCATGGACTCAATGGTACGCTTTCGTATTTTGCGAAGAACTTGAGGCGCTTGATTTTCCGATTTGTGCCAAGAACTCTCTCCGGCGGCAGGCGGACTTGGACGTTCATCGCAAGACGGTCACACAACACTTCCTCTTGTCTTTGGCCATTATTCCAGCAGTTGATTTGCCTTTCGCGAGCTTTTCACCGTCTACTCTCAAATGAGCATCAAATCTGACTAATTTCTGGGGTGTCCTCGCTTTCCCTCTCCTCGGATCTTCCTCCACCCCCGGTTTGGCTCCCTCCCGCGTCGCTCTGCTTTGATTGCCTCTTGTTTTGTCGGAATGCCGGTTGCTTCTCTGACGGATTTCGCTTCTCTGATCGTTCTCAAGTTAGGCTTTTCGTTCCGGATCTTCTGTGGCATGGATCTCCACAGTCGAGACACCATGTTCAACAATGAGAATCTCATTGGGACCTATGCGGTCTCATCCATTCCGGTCACCGCTGGATATCGTGCTGTCGAGGATATACAAAGCACGGACCTACTGAACATTCCAACCCACGCCACATTTGAAGGAAGCACGGCACATTTCCAAAATAGCCTCTCGGTTCGGGAGGTCATTGATTCCCGGGATTATGTATGTTCCCTCTCTGTGTTTCCCGCGAGAACGACTTTGAAGCCTTGGAATTAAGGTTTATGCTCCCTGGTACTTCTCATCGCATGCACCGCAATTTCTTGACCTCAAATGGATCGACATTTTGCTTCTGAGGCGTTTTCCGGCTCATCGAACGACCCTTCTGTCATGCAAGTTGTTCCAAACACCTGCGCCTGCATCGGCGACTCTTCTAGCGTCCTTACTTTTTAATTATTTTTTAATAACATATCCTCCAAAATTCGATGGAATCGCGGCTAAGACAATTGACAACCAAATTGCTGCATCCCACTTCCTGCTTCTCGATCGGCCGCTGGTTGAGACCGAACATCACAGGTACATTAGTCTGGAATGGTTCTTGTGAACTTCAATTTTGTGCAAGATCAACCACAAACTCCGTGGACCATGTCCGCAACGTCCGTCACCACCCTTGCTGATCACTTGCCTCACAGCTTTCATGCACACTGCAAAGTTGTGAGTTTTCGCATATGTGCCATATGAAACCAAAACTCTCCCGGTTGATGAGACTTACTCTTCCAATTCACCTCTCTCCCTATGGGGCAGCGCGTGGTGCGAAAGTGTCAATTGGAAGAAAGATAATGGTAGCGGGCCTTGCCGCTTACCCGCTTGTCTTTGTGAACATCACTCTCGGTTGAATCTTATTCTTTTGCCCAAGATATATCCCTCTGGCTTACCTTTCAGTTGCATTTTCTGTCGTGTTTCAAGTCGACTCCTTCGGCAGGTCAAGCCGATGTGCCGCGCTTACAGGTAAACTTGCCATGAGAGTGTGCCGCGCTTCGCGAGAAGGCCGGCACATTTACTGGATGTGCCGTGCTTCGCTTGAATGTGCCGTGGGTTACTATGTTCGGTAGGTCCGTGATTTGTCTATCCCGCGTGCTGTTTCAGGGCTTTTGGAAGTCTTTTCACCCCTCGCGCACTCTATGTTATCTTGAGAAGGCAGCCTGGCACGCGGGACACTCTGGAAGATATATATGGGTCGATCTCTCTCTCTCGCAGTCTCGACGCTTTCGTTGCTCTTACGTTCTCCTTTTTTGTTTCTGTCGCACTCGGGCTTATTTACCTGGAGCTTGGAGCTCACCTGTACGAGAAGTTCACCCTCGTGTTTCAAGCACCTCCTCTTCCCAGTCTTTCATTTTCAGGCTCAAAACTGTTGATTGAGCGATCTATCCGAAGGACACTGCCAGTCGAAGAATTTCGTTCTCCCGGATATATTTCAGTCGATGAGCTTCACCCGAAAACCCAAAATCGACGGCCTACACCCTCTGTTCGAGTGGTCGGTCATATCTGCTATTCAATTGGCTACGATGTCAACCCATGGGTTCAAAGTTCGCGGATCCGACGACACGGATCGAGGCTTCCGGCTTCATCAATCTTCTACTCTTCTGCGCTGTTCGGATCCCTGTTACGATGGTGACCGCGGATTTCCGCCCGGCTGACAGGGAAATTTGGCTTTTGAGGTTCAGATCAATGCGTGGCGGGCATTTCCAGCCTCGATCGTTCAATCCTCCGAATCTCTTTCAATGTTGGTCTTATCTGAGGCCGTCTCTGCCACTTCAAGACCGCAATTCTTACGGTTTTCAGGCGGCTGGACACAAAGATTTGGGCCCACCGCGGTGTCAGCTTGGTCCTGGAATTTCACAGGGTTGAACGTTGAAGATCTAATTTTGCAAACTGTGTTGTATTTCTACGCTCTAATTGGGCAATCATATCTCTTCATCCAGGTTCTCGCTCTCTCCAAAATCTCAAACTAGTTTCCAAACATGTACAGTAGTCTAGCGATGCTGGGCTTTGTTCACGGAACTTCGGGCAGCAACTTACCGTCAACCGTCAACTAGAGCCCTCGGCGCAGAAGCAGTGCAATCGCTCCATAGTTCCTGTGTCGCCGCTTCTCGGCCCTTTCATATCCTGGCTTGGAGTAATTGTCATGAGCACGAAATGGGCAGCGATGGTCCATTGTCAATTGACTGAAAAACGCTTTCGCAAGGACACCAATGGTGTAAGGGAGTCAAACCCCGGCCAAGGACGCACGCATCTCAATACGCTGCGAAAGGGGCAGGTGCTCGGCTGCCGATAGACCCTTTATTGGATTTATGTCGAGGATCTGGATCATGTCCGTGTGCTTGAGATAACGGCATCTGACGTCAGATTGGAAGCTGGATCGAGTTTCTGGCCGCTGGACGGAGAGATCCTGGAAGTCAGCTATGTTAGTTGTACAGCCGGCGAGAGAGAGCGGAGGAAAAGTATACGAAAAATGGGACGCCTCCATGGGTATCGAGGGATTCGAGCCCTCGCCGAGCACAAACTGAGCATTTTCCTGGTTTGTTCAAAGATGGGCTCAGCAACCTTCTTGCCACGTTTTTGAGCTTCGCAATGATCTGGTTGAATCGTTCTGAAAAAAAACCGCTACGATTTTGCCGGAACCCGCCATAGCTGGAGGCTGAACGTACTCAGCGCACGCGGAATTATAATGTGAATGACACTGGATGCATCCATATGGAACGGTCATGGATCGTTGTTTGGATGTATGTCCAGAGTGTGATTGTACTCGAAGTATTGGGAGTGAATTATTACGAAATTAAACTCGACTGAGAGAGAATATTTGTGACACGAGTATATATTCGCGTTCCTGCAAGACATACACCGTGCGTTTCGCTAGTGAGCGAGTCAACGGAGAGACTCGGCTGGTCAAGGCACTGCGGGCAAAAAGAAATAACTGACTAACCTCGAGATCCAGCGGCGAGTTGAACCGGTGGCATAGAGTGGATGGGGGAACACATGCGGCGAAGCAATGCTTGAACCCAGTGTGAAAAAGTCAACCGACCATAAATTTGCCGTGTAATCAATGTAAAGCCGCGCAGCAATGTAGTGGTGGTCGGTCATTGGAGTACAATAATCGATAAAACAGAGACGCTGAAGAGACCGAAGTCGTCTAGCCATGGCCAATCCCCATGCGAAGAGAACACGCACCTGGAAGTTGGAATCCGAGCAAGACTTCCGGGAGTGCGAGCTAGCATTGAGAGCTCGGGTTCAATGGGAAAACAACTGAGCTTGAAAATGATTTCGGGGAATGAATGCAAAACCCCATAGTCGAAATATGATCAGGGACATTTGTCGTACACGTCGGGCGGAAAGCAGGGTCTGTTGGATTCCAAACGCAAAGAGAGTCGATATGATGCGGGGCGAAACACAAGGCTTGACATCCTGACGGCAATGAGTCGCTGAGCTTCTGTAAAGAAACACAAGGTCAGTGTCGGGTGGAAAACTTATGCAAAGGGACCAAGTAGAGCAGAACTAACGAACAGAGCTACATGACATTGAAGCGACTCAGAGCTTCGATGCGGAGGATCGAAAAGCCTCCAACGATAAGGATGAAACAAATTCGAACGCGAGGAAAGCGTACAGCGTCGAACCGAGCTTTAACACCGATGGTTGAGATGAGTCGCATGCAATCCCTGGACGCGAATCAGTACTTCAACAAAATTTCATGACTCCTGGGGATAAGACCGAGCACACGTCACGTACATTGTCCTTGTCCTCGCCCATGATAATCCCAAGTCGCGGAGTGCGAAACACACAGCATCGCATTGTACACTGTACACTCAGAGTACTAGTCAGTTCCATTCGACTCTTTGGGGACCGAGTTAGATGACACGGTACTCGAACTGAATTCATGTCTGTCAGTTCAAGATGGCAAGGTACAAATTGGTGAAACAGAGTTACCAAGTTTCCAACCAGAGTGGGTGAAAGGAGCCGAAGGAAACTAGAGAAATTCAAGTGAATCCAAATTTCAGGGTACTCGTGGGATGGAACATAGTCGTTCAAATGCATACGGCAGCTGAAAGAAGGTTGAATTAGCGACTCGATCACACTCATGACCACGAGGCGTAGAGTGTAAAAGATGCTGACCTCCACAGCCAATGCCATTTTTGCAATATGAGTTGAGGACATACGGTCTTGCCCCAAAGCCAGTAACAATCGCAACACGCAAAGCAGTTCAGATACGGGGACCGCTAGGGGTCAGGCGATATGAGAACAAAAGAAGGAGGGAGCGGAAGTCAAGCGCAAGAGAGCGGTGCGGAAATGGTTTAGAATCGTTTGTGGATACAGGGGGGGAACAGGAGAGCGGAAAGGACTAAAGCCAAGCGGCATCTAGGGCTGGGCACGCAAAACCAGTTAGAGACCCGAGGGAGCATCGATAGAGAGATTCGGTGTAGGAGGACCAAGATCGCGCAACTGGGGAGTCACATTAGAGTCAGAGGTTAGCACCGTGGGCCACGGCAGCCAGGAGAGCTCCGAAGTGTTCTCTGTGGCGTTCCAAATGGCACAGACAGCGAGCAGGAAGACTCTTGCAGTGACTGCACAAGGCTTTGAGGGCTTTTCGCATGGTCAAGCCAGCTAGTTACAGTGTGAGATTTGCGAGAGCAGCGAGACGGAGCAATGAGACAGAATTTGGACTGGATGCTTACTGAGATTTTGGACTACATGAACGGAGCGGAAGGGAAGCGCAGTGGCTGTGTTCATCAAAATTGATCCGGCCGCCTCTTGCTTTTGTCCTTCATCGTCGATTCGGTGGATGCGCACCTACAGTCTGACCACTTGTGTTCTGTCCGTCGAGAATAATCCTTCTGGCCAGTTTGACCATCTTTCTCTTGTTTTTACTCCGATTCTGGCGCAATCGACGTGTCGCCGCAATCGCTTTTGGGCGAAACGTTGGAAAGTCCCTCCCCGTCTTCCCTCTGTACTGGATGTTTCTTTGCTGCTCGGAATCTCAAGGCCCCCGCTGTGACTAGGCTAAGTCTAGGCGTGTACTCGATCGTACACACTATGCTTGGACTTCAGATCTTCAGATCCGCATCTTCTCATCGTAAGTTAGGACTAGTAAAAGAGCACAGCCGAGCACAGCCAGTGGCTTCATTCTATGGATGTGTTGCGCTTTCTCATTTGTTTTTACCTAACCCACTCATCCTTGCTCAAACGCTGATTGTGGTAGTCGTGCAGTCGATTATCCTGATCTCGTACAACATCCACTTCCCCGAAGCATATCCTCATGCAACCCCCGGCCCCTCTCCGTCGCCGCACAACACGCTCTCTTACTCGACGTTTCGCACGCACACGTACACCTCCGCGCGCACCTTCAGCCAAAGGCCACGCGCGAGACCACGTCCCCAGGACCCCAGCCTCTACCTCTCGCACCCGCTCGACATCCACTCCGACCCCGAGCTCCTGATCGTGCCCTCCTCCCGCCCCGATGCGCCCGCTTCATACTTCTTCCCAATCTCACTCTCGACGCCACTCCTTCGCGTCGCAGGGGGGCGGGGGGTTCGCTACTATCTCACCCGTGCTAAGGGTGTTATCGGCAAGCTCCAAAGCGGGCGATGGAGATGGGGAGGAGATGATGGGCTGGGGCAATGCGGACGCGGGAAGCGAGGTGAGAGGGTCAACTTGTTCCGTCTCTACGGCTTTATTTGTGTTCGAGCGTGCATGCGGGATGTCTGTCTGTTGAAGCATGCAGCGCACGGGCAAGCGCTCCCGACATCAGCACGGGCGATTCCTCCGACTTCCCACCTCTAACTGATACATACACGGGCCTCGTCCCCACTGTATTTATCATCGCACTTCCTTTCTCTATCCTCTATCCCCCTGTTGCTGTTATTGTACTTTTCTTCAGACGAACGAGCTCACCACATACAGTCAAATATGATGGATCCTCTTGTGTGCGACATCAATTTGATTTTGAATTGAAACCAGGCACCCCGGCGCGAAGAGAAAACCCAGACATTACAAAGGTGCGCTCTACCTCTCACCAAATATATATTTACATTCAACCACCCACAAAGGTGTATTGGGTCGATTTTCTGGGGACAAAATCAACTCAACCAGAGCAGTTTTCTGGGTCGGTGGGAAATGCTGGGTTTCGTGTACCTTGTTGGGACGCTCTGGTGTCTCTTGGAACCTCCGATTGTGCCGCAAGCCACGCAAAACCATATGATTTGACCTCGCACTAACTGATTGGAATTTTCTTGACGTCCTACGCGCCCCCGACTGCAATGATCCATTCCGAACTCACCACCCTGTGCGTTGCTTCCAATCTGTCCATTGCTCCTCCATCCAGTCTATCCATCGCTCCTTTGGTGTCTTGTGGCCCCAGTGGTGCGTCGCCCAGGCCTTCTCCGCAGCTTCCGTTATGATGCGCTGGGTTTCTTGAAATTGAGCCGTCAAGGCGGGTGGAGGGTCGGGAAATGTCTAAGGTGTCTGAATAGACTTGTCGTGCCTCCAGAAGAATTCAGCACTCACCTTCAGCCATTCCTGGATGTTATAGGCCTCCTCGATATTCCTGCCGTCTCTCATGCTCTCGCATAGGTTGTGTAGGATGTCGAATGAAGGTGTACATGTCCTCAACAGCCGGCCCCAACCGGGGGGTGAGCTAAGTGCGAGCTGACAGTAAGTGTACAGTTTCAGCTGGATGCACAGAGGAAACACACCAGACGGCTCCTGGCTCGCGAATATCGTTGTTTGCAAGCCACAGTGAGCGCTCCGCCATGCCCCAAAGTGTAGGGTCCGGGTGAAGTTTGCGCATCCAGCTCGGATGGGATATAAATCTGATGAAACTTTGAATCGCTGCCTCGTCCTCGCCGAAGATTTCGCGTAGCGAGCAGACGGCGGTCCTGAGCTCGGCCCACGAGTAATCTAACACCAGGCGGATGTTGAACAACCAGGGGGCTGTGAGGAGTGTGTATGCATAGATTATCCTGATCAACTGTGGTGAGGTCCAGGACAAATCCTGGGCAGGGGTGTCTTGCAGTTGTTCCGAGTTCATTTCAGTACCATAACAGATAACCTCAAACCTCGCCATGAAATTGTAGTCTTCCCAGAGCTGAATTAAATCTCGAGGTGATGCCTGAACCCGTTCACTCCATTACACCGAGTATCATGAACCCAACATTTGACATGCCTTCAACCAATCGTGGATCCTATGTGTGGTCGTTATCTGCAATAACTCCCCTGATTTGGTGCAAAAGACGAAATCTAGGTTGACACCATAGAGGCCCTGAATCATGTCTTGTGACAGCTGGGCTGAGGTTATTACTGTCAGAGCCATTCTCCTGTGAAAATCATGTGTAGCTGTGGTTCAGCACGCGGGGGGAAACTTACCAGGCAACATGGTCAAGCGGATTTATAGGTCGAGTATCGTGAATATCGCAAAATACTCGAATGATGTCGCTGGCAAGACTCTGGTGGTGAAAGTCGCCATAGTGGAATTTGCCGGAGCGTGCTGGGTCATTGAGGAAGTCAAGGAACGAAGCATGGTGCACTGTGATCGAGCGATTGCCAGAATGCGACTCCGATACCGAAGGCATTTTTATCAGGGAGTGAAGCCCGCGCAACATCAACTGAACATCCCCAGGTTCCAACCCTAGGAGCTGTTCGATTTCCTTTGGGGAGAAATGCATTCTGGCAGCAAGAATGGAAAGAATCCGGAAGTGCTCAGGACGAGGATCCTCTGCATCGAGAATCTGAGTATATAGCTGATCGAGGGCAGCAAAGGGTTTGTCATAGTCTGGGTTCTTGACGTCCATGATAATCCTGAGACGCTTCTCAGGACGGAACTTTTTGTCGTCGATGAATTGGATGACCGTCTTCGCATAAATGAAGTATCCCGAAGATTTTTGGACCAGACGCTCCAGATCGACCTTCGACGGCCAGGGCCGAGCAACTGCGGCCATCGTGTCGTGGGCTCCATGAATCCGTAAAAACTCGGCCAAAAGATATTCCCGGACGGTCCTCGAACGACTTCCCAATATCAGTCGGATCGTGGTGGACGTTCAACTCGCTGAAGGCCTTGGCAATGTCCGGCTCCGGTCTGCTGGCAACGAGGAAGCGGAGTCGAGGTTGGAATTCATGAAGTGCGTTCCCGATCGCGCGTAGGATTTCTTGTCGACGCGTTGGATCCTCGCACTCATCGAGGCCATCAATGACGACGACCAATGTTTGGGTAGGAGCAGTGGCTCCGTATGGCTCGACGACAGGCTTCTGCAGCTGTTTCGAAGGTTGTTTGTCGACAATCGCTGGGTCGTTTGCAATACACGCGCCCAAGGCCCCCTTTAACTGTGGCGAAAGAAAGGCAACCTGGTACGCAATGGTGGGAAACAGCTTCATGGCGCGCCCGCGAGATGGATGGCCTCTTTTGAAGAAGAAGCTGCCCGCGAGGCGACCTTTCTTTGCCAACTCTTCGCAAAGTGACTGCATGAGCGCCGATTTTCCCGCACCAGCAGGCCCGTGCACCCAGAGTATGCTGCCGCTGGGATCGTCGCGGAGGGCCCGGGTGAGAAGATCCGCGATAATATCTTTCCGGGTTTCGGGGTGGCAACCTGGCTCGTTATATCTCTCGCCAGCAGTGTGCGAAGCGTCGTTGGCCGCCGCGTGATATAACACGTTGAGACCTGGACAGATCAGTGGAAGGAAAGACTTGCGCCACGCTGTACTCACTTGATTGGATCTGATTGAGGATACGATGCATTCAGCGATGATTATAATTTACACAAAGCAGTGACGTACCGTCAAGTCATCAACTTTTCTCTCGATGGCGATCGTGATATGCAGCTGCGACGTATGAGTGAGCTCAGGCGATCGATGTCATCGACGAACCCTACCTGGAAGTCCTTGAGAAGTCCGTCGATCTTCTGAACGACAGCTGCGATAGCCTTGGTATTCTCATCACTTTCTAAAATTTTGACGAAGAGCCCGCGGCTCCTCATCTCCTCGATGTGCTCCATCTCTTGCTTCAAGAGTCTGGCGCAAAATAATTGTCAGCACAAGTGTTACCAATCCACGAACTGTCACTTACCGAGAAAAATTGCAGACTCGGTCTTTCGCCTCGGCGGATGCCGCTTTCTCCAAGGAATCATTCATAATCTCCACTTTCTTCGACACGTCCTCGAACAGAGTTTTGAGGTCGCTGTTGTTGTCCGAGATGACCTAGTGTTATATCGAGTTCGTCGGTAGTAACGTAGAATTGTCATTGGCGACGTACATTTGCCAACTCAATGAAAGCGTTGATGACTTTGACAGGGATCTGGAACGGGGTGCCCTCTAAAAATGGCTCCGTGTTTCTTAACAGAAGTTCCAGACCGCTTTTGAGGGTGCGGAGGTACGTTGGGATCTTGGATGGGGCCGGATTAGAACCCGCCGTCGGTGCTTTACTCGTGGGCAGCGCAGGAGCTGGAGAAGAATGGCTCATCAGCATAACGATCGACGTGTGACGAACATCGTACGTGGAACTTGAAGGTGAGTCTGGCCTGGGAGGCTGGCTGATTGCGACGACGCCGGTGGATCTGGGGAGCCGGGAGGGCCTCCACACAGTTGGAGTAGTCTCTTGAAGATGTTCATGGTTGTCGGAGAGCGAGACAGACGCTGCGGTCGCCACATGCCACGCCATGAGGCAGCTTGACAGCACTCCCGCGGTATGTGCGGAGGTTGAGGCAAATATAACTCCGTCGTTCGGGTGCATTCGTTACGGCTGTCTGAAGACAGTGTTGAGGCGCCAGGCGTATGCCGGGATCATTTGTCCCAAATCGGACCTGTGCCAAGAACCGCAAGAAACGAAACACAAGGTGCAAGAAAAGACTTTGGGCTGACCAGAAACTTGATGTTCAGCGTGTTCTCTCGAATCGCGCTCCACCCGGGCATTTTCCACCTAAGTTTGCACCTGATTCTGGTTTCGAACGTGACGCTTCGGCACAAGTAAAACTCGACGAGAAAGAGAAGATAAATGAACGACAAGCAGGGGCAAGCCATCTAGGATTTTAGATAGTGTAATTGTCACGCGGAAAACCACGCACTCGGATGATGGCCAACACGTCATCTGTCAAGCCAGTGCTCAGTTCAAGCCAAAGGACAGCATATACTTGCTTGCAAGGTTCACAGATACACCATATGGGATCAATCTTTTGAGAGCGAAACGAGTTTGAACTCGAGAGAAGCGCGATGAGACAAGGAAGGGAAGGAAGGAGAATCGTCAACTCGATTGGAAACGACCACCCGAATAAGGAGGACGCGAGTTGACACAAGATAAGTCGGCGCGCACGCGTGCCAGGAGACGAGTCAGATAGTGAATGCCGTAAACGAGAACACCGGGTACAAGGGCGAGGCTGAGCAAGGTAGGTCGGGATGGGCTTGAGCACGAGGCAGATTTATCGGCGCGCGTAATCACGAGCGGTGATGAGTGCTGCGGCTGGGATGAATACTACATGCCGATTCTTGTTTGTGAAAGCAGATCGAGAAGGAAAGATCAGCTAAAACTCGCAATGAGTTCGAGAACCCCCGGACGGCCAAGCTCTAGCGAAAGCAGTAAATGGGAAGAATCTAATGGATGTTCAAACATACGTCGGGCGAGTTACACGTGAATTTTCACCAGAGGTGCCGCCTCAATAGCGAGTCCAGCCTGTATTAGCGAATGCAGCGGACTGTGATCAGAATTCACCGTGGATGTGTCCTCATTCCAGCCATGGTCAAACAGAGAAACTCCAGGTGAACTCGCAGAAGAGCCATGGTTCTGGGTATGAAAGCAGCATTAGCGGCGTAGCCAACACACTGCATTGAATAAGAAGCAAGGAATAGAAGCACCCCCCGTTGATCGCAAGGTCTTTCGGCATCGAAATGACTGATAGCACGCCACAGCGGGCGCAGGCGACGCGACGAGATCCCGATCCACGAAGAGGTTGAGAATGAGCGCTACGCTGGTAGAAGCTACTTTCGGCGCAGCCCGAGCTTGAGGAGACCGGATTCGCGGATTCGAAGCGCCGATCGTGGGGCCGCTTGGGAGAATAAGTCAGCTGAATATACGGCATCCTTGGCTCGCCAGACGCAGCTTTCAAAAGAAGGTGCAGATGAGGAAAACACCGAAAAAAGGGCGCATGTGAGGCGGTCCAAGATTCCAGACCGATGAGAGAATATTGAAGGAGGCAGGTATTGGGAGCGGAGAAGATCTAGACACGCTAAGTTTCCCACCAATCGGCGAGTGAGAAGAGCGCCTGGCATGGCATCAGACTTTTGACATTTTGATTGTCGCGTTGTGCAACGCCAAAAAACGCCAAAAAACGCGTGAAAATGCCAGGCTCCTACCCACCGCACGTTACGGGGTTGAGGAGACAGAATAGCGGTAATGGAAGCTGATTCCTGGCTGTATGAGCAATAGTAATAGGAAATGACAAATTCTTGATAGCCGACACAATAGCTTCCGAACTTCCAAGGCCTCAACCCCTCCACGGCGGCTGGCGTTTAACAGATGTAAACAACATAGCCACCCGCTTGGCTAACTTTTTGCGAACCTTTCTCCCGATGTGCTTCCTCTATTTAAAAAATGGCAGCCATGGTTCAGAACCTCGTGGGAGGTGCTGGGGCAAGTCTACAGATTTTTACGAGGGTCAGATACTGAGACGGAATATTTTGACAAAATGTGGCTATGTTATTTACGTCTGTTAAACGCCAGCCGCCGTGGAAGGGTTGAGGCCTTGGAAGTTCGGAAGCTATTGTGTCGGCTATCAAGAATTTGTCATTTCCTATTACTATTGCTCATACAGCCAGGAATCAGCTTCCATTACCGCTATTCTGTCTCCTCAACCCCGTAACGTGCGGTGGGTAGGAGCCTGTGAAAATAAGTCCGGTAGGGCCGACGAGCGGCACAGCCCACTACCTCAGCGAGATTTTTGAATCCATGGTGATACACAATTAATACAATTAATCTCAGCTGCATAGAAGGTGTTTTGGTAAGGTCGGTCGAAGCTGTCTATGAAGGGGATCGATTAAGCCACAGCAGTGAACCTGGCTAGTCAATAATCTAGAAAATCAATGCGGAGAAGCCACAGTGCCTTGGGCCTAAGTTTCTGTGAGAGGCGGCTTTAAACCTCGCCGAAACGGGGTTTGTCCCTGGTCGGGGATGTTGCACTGATAAGGAATTTCTTTTTTCGATCACTATACGGATGAGGGCGGCCCTGGGATTGGATGGCAGATATCGAGGATCTTTGTATTCGCACGGTTCCTGAGAAGGTGTTTCATGGTGTATTCAAGCAATTTCTTGCGGATGATGGCATGCAGTTTGAATCAAAGACTACGACTACCAGAGACAAAGATATTCATTGCGGCGGCAACATGACAGTAATGGTCTGTGGGGCATTTGCTTGTGATCAGCACTCAAAATCATATTGAGAACCACTTCAGAAACGTCAGCGGCGTATGAGTAGCCTCTTGATATTGCTCGACAAGTAGAAAGCTCATGTCGTAGAGATAAAAATGCATCCCCACTATTGGAGGGATTGTGAAAGCAGGTACCAGGGATAATATGATGGATGAGGGCTTGCCGAGATTGAACAAGACTCATATCATTGTGAGGAATGCCGTGTAGTAAGAGGGCGTGTCTGATTGCAGACCAATTAGCATGAAAGACGGAGGGTCGAGCACGCTTAGGCATGATGGCCAATAAAAATAGCATGTATAATGTTCGCAGAATTTATGGTCGTGTCATCATTTATCATATTCGTCTTTGGGATATGGGAGGTAGATGCACAGGCACAAGATGACTGGGCAACATAGACACAGTCGGCCAGCGTATCTGAAGAACAATGTAAGAGGAAGATTCAATTGTATATGTCGGCACACACCATGTTGGGAGCGAGACAGCTCAGGCTCAATGTCGGTAATTTTAAACTCTCCATCAAGTGTTAAAGAGGGGGTGGTATATGCCAGGATAGTTCAGAGCAAGGACTTGGAAAGGCAATGACTGCGTACTAATCGGGGTGTGTCGAAGATCTACGAGACCGGAGGATAGATGAAACAGGTGCCAGGTACAGCTTCCCGACAGTACTGCAGCCAGTCACGACCAAGCACCAGGTCAAAGGGAAGGGACGAGGCGACAGAAAGATCCATTTGGACGGAGAACATGCAATCGACGGCAGGAAGCATGAGGATACCAGAAGCCGCAAAACAGACAGCATGGATGCCTGTCCGGAGAACCCAATCCAGAGATAGCATAGATGTGTCTTGATCCTGGTCGAAGGCTGTGGACAAGGGCAGATTGCAGAGGGTTTCCGGGGCAGACATGGTGCTCAGGAAGGAAGAATGAGAGCGCCCGACAAGCCACGTCACAAAGCATCGCCATCGGACCGGACCCGTCGGCAGACAAAATTATGCTAAGCATGATTATCCTCTCATCAGCGGCAGTCTCTCGGCTCAAGGTCTTCTGGCGGGACTGACGTGATAAAGAATGACGAAGTTTGACATTTTTGTGATCCACAGCCAAAAGTTGTCCTGATGGGGGCGCTATATAAGAACCCATACCTAAAGGTAGTGGGAATGCCATAAAACGGAACAACGCACAACCCCAACAATTTTCACGCGAAATCAGACAACGCCGGAACAAGTTCGGCTAATAACTCCGGAACGGGTGGTCATTTCGAACATTTTGGACCTCTACGAGACTTCGTAGGCCAGCCCAGATCAATATGGATCATCTCAAGCACACTCCTTGCCTGCTCATCCTACAAAACACGAATTAATTTGGGGGAACAACGCAAAAATGCGAAAAAACACGTGAAACGCGACAATCAAAATGTCAAAAGACTGATGGGAGCGCCGCGCCGCGAGGCTGAGCACTTCCAAAAATTGCCCTCGGTAGACAGACAGCCAATTAGGTCACGCATTTTCATTCAGCACAGGTAGCGGCGCAGGCCCGGCGTTGCGGGCTTTCAGTAATCCGAATCGGTGGATGCGAGGAAACGGAAGAGGAGGAAAGCAGTGCCCGGAAGCCAATGCCAAACAAACATGTACAAGCACCCGTCTGATCTCATCCCACGTCCATCTTTCACGTTGCTTTCACGATCCAACGTCCATCTAGATCTTCAAGCTTCATCTCCGCTTCGCTGGTGTTACTTGCCGTTGGCTTACACGGGGCATTTCTTGGCCCATATGCCCGTCGCTTGAAGCATCTAGCCAGCGCCAACGCAAAGAAAGCACCAGACCAGCCCTCGCACTGGTGGCACGACGACGAGTCAAGATGGCCTCTCTAGGCGGTGTGCTCGTATCCTAGCCGGTGGATCTTGTCTTTCCGCCACGCTGCGCGCCCATACCTCGACTGTAGCCCCACGAAACGCCTGTATTGCGCAACAACTCTGGCTCCATCCGCGGCACGTAGTACTTTATCTTTGCGCAAGATGTGGCCACCGCTGCTCTCCAACTTATTGACTCTCGATGTGCGTGTTTGCCAGTCTTTTTTCTTGGCCTTGCTCACGTCGTTCAAACTTTCAGTGTGAACGCGTTCTGGAGGCTTCGATCGATGTAGCGCTGTGTCGCTGCTTTCGTTACGCGGGCCGCACGCACGCACTGGACCGCGGCTCATCCTCCTGTTCTTCGATTGGTTCCCATCAGCGCGCCCGCTCCCGAATCGCCGTTTGCTGAGGACGGAACCCTTCACGTCCCCTGCTGAACGCACGCCCTCGTCTGCGCCGTGCACTGTTCAGCAGCAGGTGCCCGCGTCCTTTGCACCCGCGCTTCGCTCATGTTCGGCACTCGCTCGCTGTCGGTGCGCAGCAGGTGCGCTTGCGTCTGTATCTGCGGCGAACAAGCCGATGTGCGAGCTTTTTGCGCTTGGGAGGGGAAAGATTCCCGGCGTCCGCACCCATTACGAATGTAGCGGGGGCGGGTTGGTTGGGGACGTGCCCCTATGCGTGCGCTCATCGCATCATTACCTCCTTCGGCAGCAGAGCGGCGTTGTGGGCATAGGGCTCATGGGGATTTAGTGCGTACTTTTGCACAGCAACATGGATCAACGGAACGGGGAGAGGAACGACTTGTCTGGGACGCGGCGCGTGGGGATCGGGCCAGGGCAGGATGATGACGGGAATTCCTATTGGACGTTCTTCGATCCGCGCAGGGTAGGGCCGCGTGCGGTGACGTGCTTGGATTTGCCCGGATGACCTGTGAGCCTAGCCGGCACTGTCACGCCCCGCCATTTTCTCTGTTGCGCGCAGTACATTCCCAAGTCGACTACGCTTTTCCTCTTGCCTCATTTCTCCTCGGACTTTTCTTGTGTTTCTTTCGGCGTCTAAATTCTTCGAGCCTGCGTACCGCTTCGTGGGCCCAGCGTATTCTTGCAGCTGGCTTGCTTTGCTTTCCTTCTTTCTTTGGTCCTGGATCCGCGATGTTTCTTTCGTTCGGTGTTGCATGTTCTTATCTACTTATTCTTTGCTCCAGCGTGGTTGGCCGCGCTGCATTGTGCACATCATGATCGTACTGGTGGTCGTGATGTCTGCCAACTGTTTTGTTTCGCATCAAATGATAATTTGTTGTTCTCCTTTGCTCACCGTCAGTGCCTTGGATCTTTGACTCCGTCTTCGCGAGCGAAATATCGACAGTTGAATCTTCGTCGCAATCTGTTGGCATAGACGGAAGCTCGGGACTGCTTTGTTCAATTCACGCGTACTATGGACTTTTCTATTGCCCCCCTCCCAGCACGAGTGTCCTGGGACCGCTCCTCAATCCACCAATCTCCCCTGGTTTCCCCGCCGATCGATTTTCTTCTGTTGTTTTCTCTTTCTCGGTCCTCGATATGTGAGGATGACAACCCAAACCTGAAAGCCGCGCACTGAGAGGCAATCGCCGCTCTTCTGGCGTCAGCACGATCAAGATCAATCCAGCGTTCGACGGATATGTGCTGGGATATCCTATGATTAGGGTGAATGGACAGTGTAGTAGACAGGTGTTTCCAACTCAGGTGGAGCACTCATGCTTTGATCTCAGTTCCGCCTTTCTCGACGCATTTCTTTAGTTTCTAGTGCGGTGCGGACAGAATCACGTAGGAGGCCTGTATGTCCCCGTCCAGTCCGATCAACTCCACATTCAATCGCGCAGCAATACGACTGTAATGTCGCAGTTCTACAGAATTGGGCCAGTATATCTTCATGGGGATGCGGGGCGACCGATAGACCCGGTGGATAGTTGAGAAACTGCGACGAGACAGACCAACACCCTTGCACTCGTGGCTCAGTTGAGCAACGCTTCCAGGCAATCTATCTGGATTGCAGCGAGTGTTCTGAGCACGGAAGTCGCAGGGATTGTCGCTGGGCTGAAAAAAAGAAAAAAATCTTCCGCGATGATCATGAGGCATGGGATTCCGACCGAGTACGTACCACAAATTCAACACAGCTTGTGACACGGTAGGTGCTTGGCCGCCCATAGACCCATGATTGGATTCATGTCGAGGATCGGATGTCGTTGTGCTTGAGGTATCGGGAGGGAGAAGAGAGAGTGAAAGTTGAACCAAAGCAAATCGGAGAGCCCATAATATCCGGCATTCAAGTTCCTAGTTGTTGGAGTGGAAATCAACAGAATCCTGCCAATGAGACCGAACTATCGAGCTAGCGATATGCAGCAAAAAAAGATAACCGTCACACGCAAGAACCATGGGTCTCGAGGGATTCGAACCCTCGCTGGGCACAAACGTCGCATCGTTTTGAATGACGTCCAAAAGGTAGGGCACAACGACCAACCGACCCGTCTGTGGCTCGTTTTTGAGCGACATAATGATCTGGATAAAGTACCATCAGCAGACCCGTCGCGAGATTTCCAAGATGCACCGTAGCTGCAGGGTTAATCAAACGCCGGGTCGGATGTTTTCGGAGCGTACGAAGGCTAGAAGATAGCGTGGAATGACTGTGGAAACAGAAAACTCGCTGGCTAGTGGCTCGTGCAGTATGAAAACATGGGGGAATAGGTGTCGAATCCACGCCGAACGCGTGTGACCCTTTTCGTGTTGTTCACGGCTGCGAACCTGATGCATCGAGCGAAATAATGTTGAAATGGGGGCGTTTGTTTGGGACGATGCATTGCCAGTGAAATAGCAAACGAAATACTCCGAGGGATGTAGGGACTCAGGGAGAGAAAAAATGGTTCGGGTGGGCAACCATGGGTCGCGAGGGGAATCGAACCCTCGCCCAGCGCATACATTGCATTGCTGGAAACAAATTTATCGGCGGTGCTGGTAGCCCACTAACCCATTCCCAATGGAAGTGAGCTCGAGGTTTGTTATTCAAGAGATTGATATTGTCATGCATGGTATGTGATAATTTTGCATTACTGGCGAGCACGTACTGGATTCGACACAGCCTGCGCAATTCGACACCAATGCTGCTCGGCATCCTGCAGCCCGTTCTGGCGTTTTTCTTCCGGTGAGACACTCAGCTCGAATTGGGAATACAACGTACCCACATGACGAGGGGCACCATACCCCCCTCCGAATCTGCTTGGAAGTTTCAGACTTTGACTGACTCTTCGAGGCGAAAAAAACAGTCACGGAAAAGCTAATCAGCGTCAATGAAATTGCGGGAAAAACATCAGAGTAAAGAGCAAAAGACCTCTGGAGCTGTTGGAGCAGGCGGAAAGAAAATAATCCACGTCGCCGGAATAAAACAGGGGGCCGCGGGGAATCGCACCCCGACCGAGCACGTACATTGGATGTTACCTTTAATGGATGGTATTCGGTTGCCTGTAGGCCCTTTCCTGAGTAAAGTTCGAGTCCTTGAATATTGCCTGAAAGAGAATTCATCCCACCTTTCAGTCGTCCGTTCAAGTTTGCTCCCCGATTCGGAACCCCGTTGCCAGAGACACTCGGAGCACAGAAAATTTGATTGACCCATGAGCTGGTTCTGAACTGGAACACCGCTGGAAGCAAGGGAAATGGACTGACTGGCTTGCTTGGTATGTATTTGGGTCGTCGGCCTGCCGAACCTTTAGTTTCCTGGCTGCAATCAGAGTTACATATTAGGGAGTTTGTGCAAAAGCCGCACGAGCCGCATGCGGCTTTTGTGCATTGTGCAAAGCCGCATGTGGCACCGTGCGGCTTTCGTCTCCCTATCAATTATGTATTTAAAACTTGTATATCAGTGCTACGAAAGCTGTCGGCATTGATTCCAGCATCATGTGGGAAAAGAAGTGTGGAGAATGGCCTTTTTAGGCAGCATCATGGCCATAGCCGCACAGCGGCTGTGGAGAAGCCAAATAATGACGTCAGAAATGATGCATATTACGTTTGGTAAGTGGTTCAACGTACTGGATAGCACCTAAATTACCATATCTCATCAAAATCAACATCAATCCACTCACAAATTCTTCATTTTATCACGCGGCTTTGCACAATGCACAAAAGCCGCACGCGGCTCATGCGGCTTTTGCACAAACTCCCTATTCTTGAGCTGCGCGAAACGGTCCAAGAAAAAAAAAACTGAAAACTCGAGGATTGCATGAGGGGGGCCTCAGGGAGTCGAACCCCGACCCAGCACATACACAGATGATATCTATTCCTTATAGTGCGTACTTGGCTTCCCATAGACCCTTTCCTCAGTTCATTCTTCGTCTTGGTAGAATATTGATTGTCCGTTGTACCTGGTGTGAGCTTGAAGAGCGAAGAAGCGCAAACATCAAAGCACCAAGATGAGGTATTGGAGAAATACAGGGATATCCTCTGCTGCTGTATACAGTAAGTATGCGCGATGCTGTAATCGCGTAACTTGCAGATGCCAGAGAGATCATTGCCGATGCTGCGTGTGGAAGGTCGACGGAGCTGGCGCTTGTAGCACGGAAAAAAGCGCTCGCGAGAGCTAGCTTGGACGAGAGCGAGAAGAAGTCAGTGAGTCCCAGGGAATCGAACCCCGACCGAGCACGGACGGCGATGTCACCGTCTCATAGAGCGTGCTCGGCAGCCCACAGACCCTTTCCTGACCTTTCCTCACCCTCCTTACAGCGTTGCCCAAAACGCCGATGATGGTCAAGAGCAAGAGCAAGCCGCGGCCCGCCCGTCCCGTCGTGGCAGTGCCCCATCACTTTCTCAGGCTCCTCCTACATCCGTCCCCGCACTTGCCCCCTCCGATATCGCCCACGCCATCTCCCTCATCCAAGCTGCCTACGTTCCCACTTCATCTGCCTCTTCCTCGTCCCTCCCCCGCCCTCCAATATCTAATTCAATTCCTCCAATCCTCCTTGCCAGTGATGCTGCGCGCCGTCGCGGCCTGGGGCTTGATAGTCCCTTTGCTGGCACATGAAGATGCGAATGTACAATTCCCCGGCGCGCACACACCACACGCGAAGATCGCACGGGGTGAACTCGCTCTTTTACCTGTACAAGAACACGCTGAGAGTTGGCGGCGGGGAAGAGAGAGAGGGTGGTTAGGAAGAGGGAGAGTGGGATGGGAAGGATGGAAAGGGTGAAGATGTGCATGTGTTTTTGGCGGGCGCGGCGGATGTGGGGAGTGCGAATTTGTTGCCGGGACGAGGTGCGTTTTCTTGTCTTTTCTTTCATTTCATTTCTTGCTTGTATCTTTATCTTCATTTCTTGTATTCATTTCAGTTCCTTCTTTGTATTCATTCCTCGTTCTAACTAACTGTTTCTGGACGCCTTGGTTGCGGATATCTTGACGAAGCCGTTGTCCCGCGAGAAGCACTGGAAGTTTGCGCACGCGATGGGTTTACGGTTCCTCTCGAGTGGGAGTGTCAAAGCGAGTGGATAGACGAGCGAGAGGACGTAAATCCCAAAGGGCAAACTCGCGCGGGGTTATAAGGCCGCGCGTCGCAGATCTCGCCTCAGCTCTTGTTGTTATACACACACGACGCTGAGGTGAGGTTTCCGTCCGCTGTAATCAGAACGATCTTTATTAACTTATGTAGCACTTTCGTGTATTCTTCTAGGAGTATCCGGTTCTGAGAAACATTCCCAGCTCTATTAAGTTGGCTGCTACGGGCAAGAAATCGTGGGCAAAGGACCTATTGACAGCTGCCTCCAAGTTGCCATTTGCGTGTCCAGGCCCGGACCTCCTGAATGCTACATCCAAGTCTATCTTGGAGTACGCGAAATCAGTGGATCGCCTGATGCTGCAATGGATTCAAGGTGAAGTTGATTCAACGGATAAGTTATACCTGATTCAGGGACATCGTGAACCACAAAAGGACAAGCCTCCCGTACCGCAGACGCTACGACTTCGACATTATCTGTCCATGGTGAAGACGCAGAAGCACAGAGAAGCTATTACCTCTCTTCTGCTGTCTACCCACCTTCTGGCTGTCAAAATTCTGCGATATGGGGATCATTTGCACAAACGAGAGGATGACCGTTCAGGACGCGTCTGCCGGTTCTGTAAATCTGAGGTTGAAACCCCAGAACATGCCCTTCTAGCTTGCGAAGCCTCGGTGGAGGTAAAAATCGCCGAGAACGGCATTTCTGGAGCGTTTATTCTCGGATGCACCGATCTTACGCAGTCGCATGGCCCAACTCAACTTGATAGAGCTTTCAAGGCCATGCTTTACGAACGTTCGACTATCGCTCTCGTTGCCAAATTTGCATTTGAGGTTCTAGAAGTGTTTTACGCAACTCCTGTGTTCCGGTTTGACTGAGAGGTTCATTGTCTAGGCTTTGGTAAATTTTTTGCTTCTGCATATCTACTGAGTTCTACAGCGTGACGGGAGACCGGGCGCGCGAGCTCGGCTTGGGAGATGTGTGGAGGTCAGGGACGATGGTGTACATAATTTGCCTGTAGTACACCGGGATACTTCCTGAAACCGGTGTTCCTGAGCGGGACCGTGCCGTGTGCCGTGTGGAGGGCTGGGCGCTTCGAAACAGGATCCCACCATGACCAAAAAAAACGAGAACCGGTGGATTGGCACTCGAAGGGACGGATATAAAGATATTATGGCCATTTCACAGAGCAACCAGCTTTGTGCCGAGTCCTGGCCATCAATTTGAAAGTGGCTGTTCTCGCCATTTTGAACCCCGTGCTTCAAAATGGACGGGCTCAATTGGCTGCTTTTGATGCTTTTTTGTCGCATTCGGCAGGGATAAGGGAGCACTTGACGGAATTAAGCTTTGTGCCGAGTCCTGGCCATCAATTTGAAAGAGCCATTTTGAACCCCATGCTTCAAAATGGACGGGCTCAATTGGCTGCTTTTGATGCTTTTTCGTCCCATTCGGCAGGGATAAGGGAGCACTTGACGGAACTAAGCTTTGTGCCGAGCACCCTTCCACTGATAGGGCTTTAATCTTGACGCGTCGTGCTGCCACGCCCCGCGATGGAAGGTTGAACAATGAAGTAATTTCTTTGTAGATGGTTACTGGCTACTCTCTCTTTATTTTTTGTTGGTTTGGGCTGGCTCTATGGGGACCGGCACGGCCCTTGATCGCATCGGCAGCTTTGTCCTTGTTTGTTCTCAATCACATTTGTGTGGACCATGTTCGTCAGTGTAGCGGATCCCCTGCCCACTTTACGGGTATTTGCAGCCCTCCGTATTGCTCTCAAGTACATTGTCTAAAAAATTCAGGTCAATCCGGCTATTATTGGTCATACGGGAACAATCCTAGTGACGAACATCCCAAAATGGTCTAATCTGAGCCGATAAGACATCTCGGGTCACTGATGGCAAATTAGAAAGCGTCAGGCCCTCCGGAATTGCGGTACGAGCAGAATGAGCAATACTCTCAAGGAAAACGGTTGAGAATTGATCTCAGGAGAGCCATCCGACGCAAAATTCATTGAAAAAAAAAAAAAAAAACGAGCCGCGCCCTAAGTTCCGCAAACGGCAGTAATTCCGTCAAGTACTCCCCTTATCCCTGCCGAATGCGACAAAAAAGCATTGAAAGCAGCCAATTGAACCCGGCCATTTTGAAGCACGGGGTTCAAAATGGCGAGAACAGCCACTTTCAAATTGATGGCCAGGGCTCGGCGCAAAGCTTAATTCCGTCAAGTACTCCCTTATCCCTGCCGAGAAAGCAGCCAATTGAACCCGGCCATTTTGAAGCACGGGGTTCAAAATGGCGAGAACAGCGACTTTCAAATTGATGGCCAGGGCTCGGCACAAAGCTTAATTCCGTCAAGTATTCCCTTATCCCTGCCGAATGCGACAAAGAAGCGGAGGCAAAACCCACGCCCGGAACTTTGGTCACGCGTGACGTCACGCCGTGGCTGTGCTCTGGGGGAATGCTTCCCCCAGGCCCCCTCCTCTTCGCTCGCGCTGCATCTTCCGCTGGCGCGGTGCCTATTCGCTGGCGCTGGCCCTTCCGCTGGCGCGGAGCCTTTTTTTCTGCCTCTTTCTATTCTTCAGGCTCAATTCTTCAGGACAGCAGCATTCAAAACACAGTTCAATTGCCAGCCCAGCGGAAATTGTGGAGCCCCACTGCGTGGAGCTTCCACATGCTGGGTCTGTCAAATTCTCTGTGTTTTTTCATGCTGCTGTCCCTCAAAATTTCGAGACATAGTTTTCAATATAATTTGTTGTTGCTTTTTTGTGCTGATAAGTAAATTGGGAAAGTCTTTCGGGCGCCGGCCCGGACGGCTGGGGTTTTCCACCCCAGACCCCGACCGCTGCGCGGCGCTTACCGCTCGCCGCGGAGGCCCACTGCGTGGAGCTTTTGCCTGCGGCACCCGAGAGTTTGAGAAGTAAAAAAAAAGCGCCGATGCGGGAGTCGAACCTGCGACCTCAGCAAAACAAAGGATCCAATGGGAACGCGTGATAGCAGAACTGGAGCGTAAGGCTGTATAGAACAGAGGTATTCGGATTGCAACTAGTGTCGCACGACGCGTTCCCACGGCACAGCCACCAAAGTTCCGGGCGCCGCTGATTGTGGCGAGATGAACGAGTATCAGCTTGCTCCGAGAATCTTGAACAGGGCCTCAGAAGTTCCAGTGTTGTCACTGACCCCGTCTGATGGGGTCAGTCAGAAAAGTCAAGACAAAAGTCAATGAATGATGGGTCAATCACTAACCTCTCTAACCTTTGCCGCCCCCTTTTGCTTTGGCCTGAGCATCACGTCATTGATGACCGTATTCATCTCGGAGACTTCGGTCCTTCTCCCGGAGTCATCGGCACAGAAAAGCCGATCGTCCTTGACGAGGTCTGACAGGGTCATTGACGGGTCAGTGCACTGACAGGTCACAAATTTCTGACTTTTCTAACCTTTTTTTGTCTGACCTTGACAACACTGCTCAGAACGACGGCCATAGTGGTTCACTATACGATCCACTGCCCATTCGTTCGTCTCAAACTCCTTTGTATGAAGGCCCTTATTGGACAAAAGGTAAATTTTTTCGGTCTGGGGGGGTTTTTTTCGTCGAGATCTCGTGAGATCCTGCGAGAACAGGCAAGATTATTCGAGATCTCGGAGGATTACCGTGTTTTTTTTTTGAAGTCTTCCAGGATCTCTCATGTTCGTTCGAGATCTCGACGGTGGTCGAGATTCCCGCGGGATCCCGAGAATTTCCGTATTTCTTCGAGATCTCGCAAATTCTTGACAACACCCGTAGTTCGTCTTGCTCAATATACCTGTCGAGATCTCGAGAGTTCTCATCTTTTCAATTTGCAATATTGCCTCCTACTCACATGGTACCTGGAGTCTGGTGCCATGGTATCCACATGGCACCCGGCTCCCGATCGCTCAACGACCGTCGCGTCGGCCGGCCAGCGAGAAATATAGGTTCATTTTTGGACTTCTCCTCATCATCTCTCTCTCTCAGTCCACTTCATGTCCATTCCTTTGACGCCGCGCGGTCAATGTACGCAATGCACTGGTTGCGGTGGATGGGTCGCCATGACCTGGGATCCGGTCGGGCATGCTGAAGTCCCTCGCAAGGCAAGTGAAGCACTATCTTCCGCCGTGTGCCCGTCTAATCGAACACGCCATGCGCGTCAGACTCCCACATTTTCTCGCGAGCCATGCGCTGGATGCCAACACGAATGGCAGTCTCATCTGGCCTACCGATTGGATCCTTCTCACCCGAATTATCGTCGCCAGAAGGGAGTCTGTCCTTCCACCAAATGCGGCGGGTTTTCCGTAAGTACGACGCGAAGTAGCCCGAACACCCTTTTGACGCGTTTTCCAGGGAGCTGCTCTATGGGTGCTAACCACTCCCTGCGGATGTGACGCTGCATGGTATTCGCACAACGATCTTCTCGAGTACGTAGTGCACACTGTACCCTTGCACATTGACTCACCGCTCTGTCCAGCGTACCCCACCCACCGCCGCGCTTCCCACACCGGCGCCCGTTCCGTCTGTTCCACCTCCACCCGCTCCGGTTGTTCCCACTCTCGCCTTGCGGCCAGGCCAGCCGGTTATGGATGCGTTCCTCGGCGTGCCCGACGCGGTACGTGGAACCGCTGGTACACGACGCAGGGCAAGTGCGGCGCGCACACTTCCGGGTGGGCCATTCGCAACGCTCTCCAATCACAGCGGTCCGCGGACGGCATATCCACCGGGGACGGGAGACCCTCCGGTCGTTGTTCAAGTTGTCGTATGGCCAAATATGGTGCGCCCCTCATTTTTAACACTCATTTCGCGTGACTGGCGATTTATACCAACCAGGTTGACACGCTGTATGACCCCCCTGGATACTCCACGACCTCAATCAAACGAGGCGAAGGTCGTCGGAGTGGTGTTTTGGAACAGCTAAGACTGGGGTGCTGTACATACCCGGGAGCAGCTCTGGACCAAAAGTGCGAGAGAATCTGCCTTTCTCCACCTCGACGTCGCGCTGACTGTTGATGAAGTCGCGTTCACGGTCTGTCGCAGGAGGGGCCCAAGGGTTATCCCAGGTCTCCGGATAACCATCGTCGTGGTGAGTGTTCATCCACGGCCAGAAACCGTCACGTAGGCCAGCCAGAACTGACTGAACGAAAGGTTGATTGGGGTGATGTTTCAGAAGACTCTCGAAACGGTCTGCCTCAATTACTTTCGGGTTCTGAAAAAGGTCGGGATTCTCGCGGATGGTGCGCATGACGGCGGGGTTCTGGAACTCATAGGCGGGGGGACGCGGCAGAGGTTCGTCGGTTTCCGTGTAGCGAACAGTACGGCTGTACGATGCCGACTGACCCTCCTTCCAGGCCATCCCACGCATGTATTTGGGCAGGAAGGATGTCGTGTCAGGCGTCTCGTCGTCCCCATATACTGGTCCTGTGAACCAGTCGATGTGACGCTGCGCCGCTGACTCGAACAGCGTCGCTGGTCTAGCAGGAAGCTCAGATTCAGCGACGTGCTTTGTCAGGACACTCAGGTGCGACGTGTCCACGTCCATGGCACTCTGAACAGGCGTGCTGATAAAAGCATTCAGCCCCAAGTCTGCACTGTCCCCGGTTGAAGTTGCGGCAGATCTCCTGTGTTCGTTTGCGCGACTTGGGACCACTCGGTGGCTTGGTCTTGGAGCCACCACCGCTGCCGGAGCTCGAAGGCGTGACCATGACGCCACCGTCGAGGAGGTGCGCGTCCTGGACGTGACGAAACTTGTGGACTTCACTGAGGAGGATGTCGTAGCGCTGACCCACGAAGAGGCGTGCAGCCCGATCGTAGTTGAGGATGCGCGCGTGGAGGGAGGGGAGGGGTGACGACTACTGAAGAGGTCGTTGATGTGGCCCCAATAGGTGCGTTACTCATCGTGCCTTCTTTCGAAGGCGAAATTGACGGCGTCCTCGTAGATCCTGAAGGCATTGATCCACTGTCCGTGGGTGGCGACTTTCGAAGCCACTTTAGATTTTTTGACTTCCAGGTGGGCGTCACCGAGGACGAGCTGCTGCGGCTCTTCCGCTTCCACTGCGTAGGAGCCGGTGAGGATGGTGTCAAGGTCGACGAAGCGATCGAGGAGGACACCTTCCCATTGAGATTTGGGAAGAGCTGGTGCGTAGAAGGTGTTTGAAAGGTCACGGATAGATTCCTTGACGTCTCGCGAGTAGACTTTGACTTGCTCCAGGACGTCCTGATGTTCCTGCGTGAGGACCATGGAGTCGAGGAACCGCTTAGCACGAGAGTGCCAGACGAACGCCGAAGTGTCGACGCAGGGTCGTTTGGCACGATACGACCGGTCGTCGTCTTCGTCAGACAGCCGTTCGAGTAAGGAGCGCTTGCCACGGGTCGGGCAAGGGACATAGTCCTCGTCGCCAGTGGCGGGCTCGCTACCGTTGTCGCCACCGCCTTGGTCGCTACCGCCTTGGCTGCCATGGTCGTCGCTATGATGGTCGCTGTGGCCACTCCCACCGTCCCCACCAGCCCCCTGCGAGGCGTCGCGAGCGTCGAGTTGTTCGAGGTACGGGCGGATGTGGTCGGACGAGAACGAGATCTTGCGTACGGAGCAAATCGAGACGATTTCCTCAGTGAGCGCAGCGATGGTGTCGTTTCGGTCGGCCTTTTCGTCGGTGTACTGTGCGACGATTTCGCTGAGGGATTGGAGGTCTTCGATCGAGAATGCATCGGACATGACACGGTATGAGATTGAGATGGAATAGATATATTCAGGAGCGCGATAACAAGGCACTGGCAAGACAGAGTGAGACACCAAGGGAAACGAGGGGACAAGGAAACATACCTGGCAAGACAGAGTGAGGAGCTGTGGTGCTTCCTCTGTCTCGCCAGGTTAATATAAGTGTGTGCGGACACCGAGAGGCCCTGTATTGCGGCCCCCGAAGGACCGCGGTGTGACAATAATACCATTTGCGACCCGAGGGGTAGGTATTCTCCGTTGCCCTACTTGCGGCCCAGGGGGCAAGGGCTCAACGCGAGAGCAGTACCATTTGCGACCCAAGGGGTAGGTACTCTGAAGTGAGCTACAAGACTTCAAGTCACACAGTAAGAGGAATCAACGGGAACGGACGAGGAGCAATGTATTGCGATGCGATGTATGTAAAGAATAGATGATCCTCACAAGGGGAGGATCTCCCTTATATACGAGAGCTCTTAACTACCAACGCTGTACCAATACATGCAAGAGAAGAAAGGCGATGCTTACTGAGTCGAGAATGCGGTGACTTGTTTCAACTTAGAAGCTCTGCTAGTTAGATCAAAACTCATAGCTAGATCAGAGGTCTATGATCGGTACTACCACTTGATTCGATCAATAGTCCAGCGAACCATGCTTGTGAATTTAATCCATCACAGTAGCCAGGGCTATCCTTCGCCGCAGCAGGCCGAAGCAGCTGAGAGCAGAGCGAGAGACTGATGTGATGTGACGAGACTCTTTCTCCGTCTCTTCTGCACGCGTTTTCTTCTCTCTTTTCTCGGATGTATATCTACAATACTCGACATGGCACCCCGACTTCGCTGGATTGATGAGCTCGGCCGCCAGACTCTCAACGACATCGTCAAGAAAGTCATCCCTGCCTGGAAGGATGGGCTACGTCCCTTTGAAATCAATCTTATCGCGCCTATTCTCGACGGTGACGATGTACTGTGCTGTACCGCTACTGGCGACGGAAAATCCGCCGCATTCTCTGTGCCGATCCTTGTGTTGAACGAATACAATGCCAATCCCACTTTTTACCCTCCTGGACTTCCTACGCACCTCAACCCGGTCGGAGTAGTTGTTACCCCAACTAAGGGCTTAGCAAATAACATCGTGCGTTGACTTGATGCTGTTCTCCGAATCACAATAACACTTCTGCAGGTTTCCGAGCTCACCAAACTAAATATTTCTGCTTTTGCGTCATTCCCCAACTTGCATTGGAGGAGAGTGCGTAAGTCTCAGATGGGAACCTGATATAAACAGAGTAATGTGGCTGTGCCTACCCCAGCCAACAAGGGTTTCGATTATATCGCTCGTGACGTGATGGCATCACGAGCATAGTTCTTCGAGAATCTACTGTAGTCTTAGTCTTAGTTCTGGGGACGGGCATTTCCCGATCACGCCGTACAATATTTGGTCTTGTTTGTTCTCGATTCATTTTTGTGATTCCATGTTCCAGCGATTATCAGCTCTTCGACACACTTTGGTGACTAGTTTGTGAGAGAAGTAATATTTCTGAGAACAATATGCACCTGGCTCACCAGAGAAACCAGTAAACTTGAATCAGGCTTCATTATTTTATGAGAGGTTCGAATGGCTGCAGCTTCTCGCTGGCCATCATCTTCGCCCACTGGACCGTATTCCTCCTAAAAATACTTTTTGGCTCCCCAATGGAAATTGAGGGACAAAATAGCTTTTTATCAGTGTTTTCACCATGAAATCGGAGTGCTACCGCCAATGAGAATTTTCACTGGTCTCGAGTATGGATTGAACTGTTGTAGCAGTTTTCTGAGGTTTTGGCAACTTGTTAACTGACATATAGGTCAATATCAGACTATATAATGAATTTTGCCAAAATATATGACAGGGAGGCGCATCCAAGGATGGGCACGTCCAAAAAACCTCTGGTGATCCCAGCACAGCGACAGTTCAACAGCCAAACCCAGACGGCGAATAACATTTCAACAACTCCACGGATGGTTTAGTTGTCGCATATGGAACTATAGTGATTCTTTCTTCGGAGAACCCTATCTAGCTGGATCCAAAAAAATACCGTCAATGTTTTGGGGAAATGTTTGATTACTGGAAAATACACCTAGCCAAGGATGAAGCACGAAGCAAATGGAAAAAGGGGCCAGGTACTTTTATTGTCTAGGTTATTTCAGAAAACATTTCTCAATTGACTTGAGGGATCTATGGGGTAGGGAAGATGGTATTAATATTTGAAAATTGGGCCCCGAGCAGAGCGATCACCAGCCAAATTAGGCCGAGCGAGAATGTCGATAACTTTTTCAAACGTACAGCAATCGTTTGGCAACAGCTGAGGGAGTTGTAAGGGATTTCCTTGGCTATGAAATTACCTGGCCGCTTTTTTTATTTTCTGTTCAAAATTTTCATGTGCAGTGAAAGTGGTGGGAGATTTGCTTGTACTTCAACAATTCATCCGCTAAAAAAATTCTGACTAGGTAGAGTTACTCTAATCATGATTCTGAAGAATTTTTACGGCAGCAACTATGGTCAGAAATGCGTTGTGGAAGCGATATCCACGACGTAAAGTTGGAAATCAAAGCGAAGACGTCGGGCCATCGGGCGGATTTTCTACCGCAGAGAGGCGGTACTATCCCTGTCGAGCCGCCTGTCAAGCCGTTATATCCACAGCACGGCGGCGTACATCAAAAACTAACCTGGCTTATAGAATGCTTCCACCGGAGGCAGGACAAGGTCGACTTGCGTCGGAGCGCGCGGGCGTTCCGCGATTCAGACTTCACTCAGCTGCCTTTGAACTCCCGAAATTCACGCAGAAGCGCAGGAAGCCCGAGAAGTACAAGGGCTTCGCGGATATCATGTCCCCAAGGACGGCGACTGTAAATGTCGTTGGTAAAAATATTACGTCCGGCTGAATCTCAGCTCCGACCTCGAGAAACCATTCTGTTCAAAGCGTAGCGCAGTTTGCGCCGGGCCCACGAATAGATTACAGATTAATATTGCGTTGCGCTTGCTGTCCAATGATTCTTTGCAAATTTATATCGGGAAATTAGTCGGGACCACAAGGCGAGATTCAGCATCGATGGTTGGGAAGCTTCTCCCAAACTGCAGAGCCTTCAAGTTGAATAGCACCCGCGACGATATTACACAGAATGATTATATTTCTGCTGGAGCTTAATTCACTGACTGAAGAGTTATTTGGAGCTAAGCTCAAACTTAGCCCGCACGTAAGGCTGAGGAACGAACAAAAAAAAAACGTTGAGCTCTATTGAAGGACAACCTTGCAACTCAACCAAGGTTGCTCAAATTTTGAGAGATATCGAAGTGAAATTTTAAATGGCGGTGGGCTGCCTTCCAACGTGCGGGAGGGTGTGCACTTACGCCGGAGCGAAGGCATGTCTTATAATTTTATCAAAGTCCTAGTTTATCAATTTCGGGAAAGCGCGACGGTTGCCCTCAGCATCCGTTAAACGCGTTTATCAAAACAAGATTGCTCTCCGCTTCGCTCCGACAATATCAGTCGAAAGTATCCAATCAAGAAATCTCATTCCTGGCGTTTATGGAGTGAATTACGGAACACGACAGGAATGAATACAGCTTCGGGGAGAGTGTCTATCAAGAAACTGCGGCTCGAGTTGACGGACTTATCGCTATTTCGGTGCAATAGACTCGATCCGAGTTCGCAATTCGTGGGTGAAAGATCAAAGCCACCGAGGAGCCTGAGATGATGCATTTAAATGCCGGGAGGGTAAACAATGCATATGAGGACATACCAGAAATTCGGACAGCTATGGAAATAATGAGTGTCCGCATGTTCTGGGCGCCTTACCTACTATCTAGGCAGTAGGAGAATTCTAAGAAAAAAAACCAAGATGCGCGGACCGTGAAACACAGAAAGGTGGCATAAAGCAGAAGGCCAGGAGGCAGGGGGGGTTGCTCGAGCAAGGAAACTCGAGGGAAAAGGACAGAGTCGAAGCACAGCGAGACACTCACCAGGTCTATAGCCTGCCTCCATCCACCTAAGTGGGAACGGAGAATTAGTTCCAGAAAATCGAACGGGGTGGCCAACAGGTATGGAGAAAGAGGGGTCTAGCGTCGGCGTGAGTGTAAAAAGCGCAGCTGCCTCGCAACCTGAGGGCGGCCAATTTGGGTAGCTCAGAAAAAGAGAAATTTGACCACGCAGTCCGTAGCAGAGCATGAGGGCACTGCGCAAGACCAAAAACAGGTGAATTAAGCCTTATGGAGAAGAAACTCAACATACGCAACGTGATGGGCACCGCCGAACGAGCAAAATCTTAAAGAACAGATAATATAGTGTTGCCGTGGCTCGTCTTGAAGCCGCTAGTCGCGTGGGCCGAGCCACAAATTAGCCGAGCTGAGCCAGCCCGCCACCTCAAATTAGGAAATAGGCTTACATGGCTCGGCTCTGGCTTGAGCCGGCTTCAAGCCGCTTAAGTTGTGGCTCGACCTAAATTGGAAGGGTTGGCAAATAACAGTGCCTTGTTGCACGTGGTGCAAGTACTAGTTAGTGTACATCATGGAGAACATTATGCAACACAGTCTGACCCAAGTTTGGCTTCATCCTCGTGGTTTCTGTGTGCTGTGCAGCTACCAGTTAACAGTGAACAATCAACATCTTGGCACAAGTTTGCGTCCTCATTCAACTCAGTGAACATCAATATTATGGCATTAGAAGGTCTACTGCTCCTATGGCCTCCTCCCTGAGACTCTCTCCACACCATGAAGCAGAGTTGCTTTTATGAACACAGACAATGCACTCATCGTGATATCATCCACGTCGTTCATACACTCCTGTAATACTATCCAATACTTTTTTGAAGTGAATATTATGACTGCTGGACACTCAATGGACACAGCTGTCCCTTGAAACCGAAGACTACGACAATAATACATCAATAATATTAGGGTCAGTTCTCCGGTCTCTAGTGTCGTATGACCATAAGACAGCATGTCGCCAACTTGACAGTCGCGGTGAGACACTTCAATGTTCCAACGCCTGCAAGACGAACGACGTTGTGAGACCGCACGGCAACCGGAGCGAAGCTTCGGCACATCTTGTCATTGGGTAAAAAAAACCCTCAGTGGAATCGAGCGCCAAGCGCACATAGAATTTTCAAGACTGGAACATTCGCCGTCAAGTTCTCGCACGACTGTCCCACTTATTTAAGCTTTCCCGTGCCGTACCGCCATCAAATTTTGAATTGCAATTTGGTGTCACATGCCTCGCAATTGAAAAGCCAATCCCGTGCTTCAAAATGTGTTTCTTTTGAATCACAATTCTGTGTCACATGCCTCGCAATTGAAAAGCCAATCCAGTGCTTCAAAATTTATTTCCCATGCGGGCAGATGCCCGACGAACCGGTCCAGGCCAAGAATAACATTTGCCACTGTGGTTGCTTTTTTTGCCTTGATTTTGTAGTGCTCCTTCCACATGAATTTCGTCCCGGTTTCAAACCAGATTCCGAGATAGCACGCTTTTTGTACCTGCTTGATGACATTTCCGCCGACATTTCCGCCGAGATGGAAAGATGGATATGCCTTTTGGCGCGGTCCGAATATTTGATACATGCACTTGGCAATGACCGTTTCACATCCGTTGTTATTGGCCTACGTCTGTGCACCGTTGAGATGACTTTGGAATCCAGGTGGTTCACCCGAGGCCGTCAAAATATCGTCCGCGTGTTCGACGTGGGAAATTGGGACCGCATTAAGATCTTGTGGGTGGTGGGCGAGCATGAAATCTGACATGAAGAGATTCCACAGATGCGGTGAGCCGGGATCCCCAGTCAAGATTCCGAGCAGCGACCTGAAGGCAGGTGCAAACTGGCCATCGAGACGCACCAGGTAGCAAATGCGCTTGTACAAAATTTTGAGCCATTCAATCATCGGTCCGGAGATTCCCATGGTTGCGAGTTTCACCCACAGAGTTGATCTATCGGTTCCAGGGAAAGCGTTTTTGAGGTCCAAGTACGCGACATACAATGGTTTTTTGAGAGATTGAGCTTTGTCGATGAGGCACAGGAGTATGAAGACATTGTCATTTGTGCGGAGTCCATCCTGGAACCCATTCTGGGTGACAGGGATTATACCGATGTCTCTTGCATCTTCTCGTATCCGTCGGTCGATAATGAGCGTCAGCATTTTGAGCATACAACATTCCAATGCAATTAAACGATAACTCCAGGGATTTTTGTGTCTTTATCTTTCTTGAGAATACCAATCAACAGCGTAAGCCCCGGATCGAGACGTCAATCATTTTATTGTGATCCGATCAGATGGCTTCCGCCATCCAGGATCCTTTGACCTCACAATTCCTTGAAGCCCCGCATCGAGACGTCAATCACTGGGCTGTGATCCGATCAGTTTCCCTTACATCCTCATCCCTTCCACACATCGTCCAGCAGCTAGCATCTTGGTCTACTGCGGTTCTAATACCGCTTCGATCCGTTGGCACCACCTTCGGCTTCTTTGCTTCCGATTCCTCTCCCCCATCAACGGTTTCAGTTGACGTGGAAGAGTTGCTTTTCTCTGCAGGATCTGCCATCTTCACGGTCTTGCTGGTTATCTCCCGTCGCGCTTCCTACGTGTCATGGGCCCGCCTTGCGTCTTTTTCTCGTATGGCTGCCAGACGCCCGGACCGACGATGCACGCCCTTCAGAACAGCTGCCGATCTTGTGTACACCGGCGTTGCCAGCTCATCGTCGTCTTCTGCTCAGTGCAACGGAATGGCCCGTACTTGCGCCTCCTGAATTTTATCATCAACCTGTGGCTGCTCTGCTTCATATTGGAGAATTAAGCTAAGTCTGAATAACACCGTTGCGCTCGGCTCGATCAGTCTTTGTCTCCGCCTTCGGTACATATCGACACGTCAAAACCGTATCGCTTCCGCCGGCCGTCCCACCTTTTTTAGCGTGAATTCCTGTCCCAGATCTGCATCCTTCCCCATATTTCGTACAAATATTCACCTCTTTTTGACGATACGGTTTCCACCCGACTTTGATCGTCGGCCGACTTCCTCCTTTCTGTTATGCCAAGTCGCCAAACAAACCCCTTTGTATCCTACTCTCTTCTCGCTCCCATGAGGCTTGCTTATCTCGTGTTGCCTTTCTGGCTCTGCTGCTGGCTGATCTGCTTGGATTTCTCTGACAACGCCCCATTTCCGGATTCAGGCCTCGTCTCCGATGTTACTCCTCTGCTTTCGGCCAATTTGGCGCCATATGCCTATGATCCTGCGTTTGCTGAACGCTCCCAGACTGAATATCATCAATATGCGTTTGTCGAACGCCCTCCATACATTCAAATGCTCCAATTGTGGATCAATTTTCAGCACCATGCTTTGGCGGTATATTGTGACGACTCTCGACGTCATCCTAAGCTTGTGTGTGACCGAATCTATCTGTCTTGGTATAGGACCTTCATGAAAGGCCATGAGTGGTATATCCTCGTATACCGGACCGTAACACATCATCATTCAAGGGTAACTGCAAGGCTACAAAAGAAGTTGCGCATTCTCGCAGGCGGTCGTCTCCCCGCTCCCCTGTGGCAGCCCGCAAACGGCTCTTACCATCGCTGTGCCATGTTTATGGACATTTGTGCACGCGTGCGGCACCTTATCGGTTCTTTCGAAGGAGTTTGTCACGCAGCGGGTGCCTTGTTCTCACCTGCACCTGTGCGGTGCCAGCTTTTCATCCGTTACAGGGGTCCCAGATATATGGGCGGGGCTCGATTGTTGCCTTTTGCTGCACACGAGATCAACCCTTATCTATTCCAGACCGCCAAGCGACTGCGCGAGGGAGATCATTGCAAATATGACGACCATTTGTCTGTATCCAAAATCCAGCCCGAATGCTTTGCCGATCCTTCCAAAACTTATGCCGATGTACCGTTGCGCTCGTTGGTAACTCGTTTGAATAAGGCACAACTGCAACGCTTATGTACTTTGCATTGCGTTCACTGGGGCAGGGGTAAAGTGCCGCTGTGCCGCTGTAAGTGCCGCTGCGGCAGTTGAGTTTGCCGCAGTGACGCTGCGGCAGTGCTGTGGATTGCCGCAGCAATGCATTAATGTCACACTGCCGCTGTGTCACATGCGGCAATGTCCCTCGGCGTGCGGCAAATTTTATATTTTGGGATGACCGGATGATTTCATAGCGCCGTCCTTACAGAATACACATCCGAAGGACGTTTAGCAAAATTCCCAGGCAACGTTGAGTTCTATCAAAAATAGTCATCAACAGTGTTACAGTTTCCGCCTCGCTGCTTGGTCGAAAAAAATTTGCTGGGCCTCGCACCTGGTGGGAAGTGCAATTCATCAGTCCCCCAACTCGATAAGATGTTTATAAACAAGAGACCCTCCCTATACCCCGCCATCTCCGAGTACGTCAATATCTGGTCATGGGTGTAGGAAAGAAGATATGTTCATTGTAATAATACCTACTTCTCGGTGAGGAGATGGTGCAGAAAGTTGGTCATTGAGTATCAGTGAGGTATCAAAGGACTGGGGTCACTGTGCACTTGGTACTGAATTATATTTCTACGCATTCAACAGTCCAGACACAAGAACAAACAGCCAGAATCGAGACCATTGGTCCGTATCGTAAGCATACACCCATTGATTTGATCCCCGCATCACCAAAGCCAACCGTGCCCTATTTCCTTATTGATGCTCATATTGCCGCCACAAACAAATCACCGTTGGTCGTTGCCGCAGACTGCCGCTGCAAATACAGTTTTTTGGTGCCGACATTCACTGCTTTTTGGACCCACGGCCAATGTGTAAAGGTATATTGGACCCCATCATCGCCTACGAGATACTCGAAGCCAACGAGTCAGGCATCAGTGTGGAGTTCAACATGTACCGCATACTTTGCTGCAACACTGCCGCAATATGCGGCAACCTCAAAATATGTTCCAGGCTTCCCCACGTCTTCAGCTATCCTCATTCGTATCCATCCTTTGTCATCGCTGCTTGGATCAATTGGCGCTGCCAATGAAACACACTGCCGCTACATTATTGCCGCAGCATTTTTGCAATCTTCGACACCCGCTTTCGTCCGTGCTCATTATCTCCTATACCACGTACTGTTCGATAATTCAGCGCAATTCGGCAACTACAACTGACAGTCGGCAAATGTTAACAAATCACCCGCACTGTCTATTCCCAGGCTATCTCATTATAATTATGGTCGGAGTCGAACTCTACATAGCCTTTCCATCTGGACGAGCAAAAAATCAGTCATGACGGGTATCACTGTTGACACTCGTACACACATGCCTTAGTCGTCGCTTCTTCGTTTTCAAATTCTGATCTGGGTTTTTATTAGAGCTTGAGGCAGGCGTGCACGGCAAGATGCTGACAAAACAAATGTCAAAGAGTTAAACCAAAGTTGAACATGTGCCGCAGGTCCCTAGAGTAGCGTAGCGATTGGCGTTGACTGCGGCATTCTCTACGCAACAGTAAAATGGTGGCAGTATGTGCTGTTGATATGCTTTCCAGCAAGGCTGACGGTAGAAAGGCGTTGGTTGCCGTCGATGGTGCAGCAGAAAAAATACATCCTCTGGAGGAGGATGATGGTGAGCTCGCGGCCGGTGTCGAAACCTCGGTGGGAGTGACGTGCGGTGTCAGGGGCTCAGGGAGCGGCGTGCGGTGTCAAATTTGCAGGTCGTGGCAGGTCGCGTGCCTTGACAGCTGTGGAATTGGCCACGGCCGCCCCTGACGATGGAGGCGTAGACGGCAACAGTAATGTGGACAGCAGATTAAACGTACTGTGAAGGCGAAGGCAACAGAGGAGCCTGATAGTGAGGAGGCGGGCTCGGGGAATGACTCAGATGAGTCAGACACGGCTTACGACGGTTCAGAGGCCGATTGTTCAAATTAACAATTTATTTTAAAAAAATTCCGCAACCTGGGAATCAGCTTGCCTGATAACATGAAAGCTACATGACGATCAGCTGCAGGTCAGCTGTATCATGACCTGAAGCGTACTGCTGGGTACCAGATCCTCCTTTCGGGGAAATTCAATCTGAAGCGGGAACGGGACTCCGCTGCCGGCTATATCATGGACTACGACGCGAAGGCTCTGTCTTTGGCAGACGAGCAAATTGCGGCAGGCCGAGTTGATGACAAAGATTTGGACCAGCTCGCCGAGCTGGCTTATCGCGAGGCTGCGCAAATCTGCAAAGATATACTTCAGATAGCGGCTCCCTTCCCCACCATCGACAAACTGCTCGAACTCGTACCTCTCGGCTACAGCTTGCGGAAAAAGAAGGTGGAAACGACGGCCATGGATTGCGAGCTGGAGGAAACGGATCTCGCAGATGCCAGCGATGTAGACGAGGAAATTGATTGCAACTCCGACGGTGATGAGGAAACCGACACGACAAACAACGATGCGTCCGTTTCCGAGATCGCTGCCGCTGCTACTCTCGACACAGCGCGTTACTCAGCGTTGTGCCAAGATTACGAAACGGTACGAAGCCGTCAACACAAGTGCGGGACAGCTATAACCATGCCCAGAAGATGCGGGCAGCGATGACCTACGCGTTCGGCCGGTTGTTTGGTCTTGGTTCGCTTCCGTGGCACCAAAGCGAATCCACTGGTAAGATGGTAGGCAACCCATCTGTCTCAGAGACAGTTGCAACATATATGACGAGCCTACGCCGTCGCAAGGTCAGTATAGTTGCTCTAATTGACTGTAGCTTCTGTTGATCAACAAAAAATAGGTTCGCGCCGGAGAAACTGCCACAAGTGCTCGTGCTATCACATCGGTATGTCAATAATTTTGTACAATGGATTTCATCGTCTCAATACTTTCAGGAAACATTGCTCAAACTTCACGGGTTTAATAACCGCCCAGAGATTGCCGCAATTAAAGAATATGCGGCAGGCTCTCGGAAGCATCCCAAGGGTCCTAACGAATGGGGCGGTGGACGCGCGCGCAGGTTATTGACCTTGGCATACGTGCTAGCCTTCCTATGTCTGCTCAGATTCGATGAGGTGCTCAAAATACAGATGCACGACATTGAGTGGATCTCCGAGACGTGCATTAAACTCACCTTGCCATATCGAAAGACTAACCAGTTCGGCGGTGATGTTGATTTCATTGGTTCCAAAATATCAATGCTTACCATTACAACAGGCATCAAACCTTTTTATCTGTACCTATTTCCTCCATGTAACGGTTTATTTCTATATTACTCATCACGATCACACCCGTAACTCATTACTTTATTTCTTTTACCTATACACGTTTCAAACGGACTCCTATTCTATTTTACTATATATACCGTCATGTAACACTTTGATCTTCGGTCAATTCTACTGTTACGCCACTTACCTGCTGGTCCGACCACCCAGCAACTCGCTTGAACAACAACCTACTGTGTGCCGAGACTGCCCGCCGACTTGATAACCTCTAGCCGACTCTCTCTCGTCACATCTTTTTAAGTGCTCGACTTTCTTGTCTGCTTCACTGGTACCCCCCTGGTCTGATCAACCGGGACCACCTCTCTGCCGACAACGCTACAAAGACCGAAGAACCATGGCTGTTAATATTGACGGTCAACACCACACCCGCTCGGCTACTCGCGCGGGAGTATACCCCCCTCCCCCTCCTATTTTTCCCGGGCTATTCTTTGGGGACATCCCAGCCGGTGAGTTGACTCCCCTTTACGATGGAGGCGAGGAGAGACCCACCGTTGCTTCGGCGACGAGACCCATTGGCGCTCCGGCGCTTGCCGACACTTCTGTGTCGAGATACCCACCCAGCGCCTCGCGCGCTGGAGAAATTTCGATGAGTCTGCCATCGCTGAAAGGCGAGGTGGATTTTGGGACGCCTGAGAAAGGCTCGGCGTCCGCTGGGAATGACTACGAAGACGGCGGCTGGACTACCGTCACTCGTAAGATCTCCCGATCTCATCGAGAGCATAGCCGCTCGTCTAGGGGTAGCCGCGACAGCGGCCCTTCTGAGTCTGGCGATTCAGACACTGAGTCCACGATTGCACAAGCTACGAACGAATTGAGCGCTGCAGATGCTCTCAATTTGGCGCGCCGATACGAGGCATACGCCGCGCAGTTGCGTGCAGGAGCAGGGGGAAAGAACGCACCTCTGGCAACAGAGGGGCGCAACAACGTTCAGCCGGACGTTCAGGAGCACAGGGGTAAGACCCTTGTGCCTGAGGGCTTGAAAGATAAGCCTAACCCACTCACTTCAACGTCGCGCAGAGCAACGGTTGAAGAGGTTGAAGATGAGGACGACCTCATCAGTTTCAGCCCGAAAGCAGGCCCGTCCCGTAACAAGGGGAAGGGTCTAGACCCAGGAAACTGGGGAGACGTCAGTTCCTTGCACGACTTTGACGAGGATGAACTGAGAGCGCAGAAGGAGATGCTGGAAAACTATGCTGAGATTAATCGTATTATTAAACAAGAGGAGGTTACTCCCAGTAATATATTCTCCCAGTTTTCTAACAGACCTCAGTCGTCGCCAAAGGCGGCGACCCGGAAGCGTTCCCGAAGTCCTAAGTCAAAGAAGAGTAAAGGAGCCAAGCCTCAACCCCCCGTGGTTGAATTTGAAGACGTACCTGAAGTTGAGGTTCAGGAAATTGAACCTGTGAAGCTTGCCGCACCAGCCGTAGCTCAGGAATTTAACAAGGATCCTGAGCCCAAGTCCGGACTATCGATAGAAGACAAGTTGACGCTGTTATTCGAAAAAATCAGTCAACTAGATCAACGGCAGAGTGCTGAATCGGCGTCCAACACGAACGACGCCGATAGGAAAAAGAAGAAGTCTTCAGCTACGCTGAAGACTGGCAAGGTTCCAATCTCGAAGCCCCTCCCTAGAGAAAACACTCCAGGGAGACTGGCTGCTGAAAACTTCTTTGAGAGAGCCTTACGCGGCACTCCCAAGACACTTGCGAGGGCTGATCCGCCGCCTTCCGATCCTTCAGACGGCTCGAGCTCGAGCTCAGATGATGGCTCCAGCAACGCTGGGTCTGAAGGTTCTGGGTCCACGCGGTCTCGGGCGAGCAGCCCGCGGCTCTCATCCAAGCGAAAGCGGGGTCGCGCTCGCAAGCAGAAGATGCTCTTGAAGCCCATTCCACCCGCCAGATACAATGGTGAGGCAAACGCGAATGCGATTCAACACTTCGCGAGAGAATCCAGGACTTACGTGAAGATGGGACGAGTGCCCGAGGACGAACACGTATATTTCGTCTCGTATTACCTGGATGGGAAGGCGTTAGACTTCTACAATCAGATAGTTGTACCTGACGAGGATAATTGGAATTTGAAACGCTTCTTTGTTGAACTGTTCGAGTTCTGCTTCCCAGTCGATTTCAGGAATAACCAGCGAAAGCGACTGAACCGTTGCTTCCAGAACGGCAAGGAAGTCGCGGAACATGTCGCGGAATGGTCCGAAATCTACAACACGATTGGATTAGAAGATAACCAGGAGAAGAACGTGAAATTATTTGGGAGTTTTACCTTCGCGATTCAAACAGAAATGTACAGAAAAGGCTTAGACCCCGAGGTCGCAACTTGGGATGAAATAGTGAAGGCTGCTGAACTGTCAGAGATTCTGTTGAAGATAGACGCCAAGAATCGCCGTGATTCTGGTTCCAACGCTGAGAGAAAACCTCAGCAGAGCGAAAGGCCAAATAATCATCGGACAAACGCGTCCAATCAGAGCCGAGGCGGCTTCCGCGGACGCGGCAGAGGAAACGGAGGGCGGAGAAGTTTCTCTCGCCCTCGAGAAGACGTCTTGAGGACTTCGGCAGTGGAATTACCAGACAGGAAGTCCAAGGACAGCATCTCACCGCAGAAGCGAAACGAGATGTTGGCAAAGGGCCTCTGTTTTAATTGCAACGAACCAGGGCACTTGGCCCGCAACTGCCCAAAGAATCAGTCAGTATCGTCCAAGAAACCAGGCAAGCCCCCGGGTTTTTCCACGCACTCGGTACGATTCGCGTCCGGATCCACTTCACGAGATGCATTGAATCAGAGCACAGAGGTGCTGGAAGCGTTTGCGATCCACTTCGACTTAGGCGAAGTCGAGGAGGGCGGGGTACCAGCACCGCTAGAAACTTTCGAAACAGATAACTCGGAAGACTGGTCGAATATTGACTCGTCCTGTAGTGGGATGGAGGAAACCGATTCCTTTGTCGACATTGAAGAGACACCTGCCCGACCAATTGGCGATTTATATGCGCTATACACGGCCTTGATGCTTCAGGCAGCACAACCCTACCCTGGAGACACAAACTCACCGCCGTTGGAAGATAACTTTGCTGAAAAGCGGTTCCTCATGTATTTAATATCTGACGAGGAGTATGTTATTGTGGATCGTGAAAACATAGGAATAGACGATCTCACCATTCGTATCGAACTCCTGCACCAGGAGGACTTCCAACCTGCGTTGTGGTACGCTCAGACTCGCGCTGAGAAACTGGGGATCGAATGGAACGAGGGATGCACTGAGGAACGCTACCTGGAACCCATTGGGGATGTTGAGGCAGGCGCCGTACAGCTCTTACTTGAGTCTTATGAATGGGACGCCCCGAAACCGCCGGCTGAGTGGTTCGAATTGGATTCGCTTAATTCTATCCCGGGTGACGGGAGATTCGAGGTCCGTGCGGTGGGCGATAGCCTCGTAATTTCGGATCGAGTCATGGCATTATGCTGTTCGATAGAAAGGGAAGCGTTGCAAGACGCCTCCTTTGATTTATTCAACTGGTACAGTGAAGAGCTGTTGCAAATCGAATACGAAGCATCCGTATCAACCAGCGAAAGCTATGCTACGGCTGAGTACTCAGGATCTGAGCTGAATGCCGAATCGATCGGAACTCACCTCAGTTCTCTATCCGGAACAGACCCATCCATGCCTTCGCTGCGGGAGGTTACCAACTCTTCTGTTGGTTCGTCTGAGGCGTCAGAACATGGCCCGATGGACGACGACTTACCTAGTCTGAAGACCTGCAGCGATTCATCCGACTCGGAATGCGATGGTGTTATTTACTCTGGCAACGGCACGTTTGAGGAGCGGCTTGAGACGTGGGCTCGAGCAGCCGAGGAATGCGACCTACCTCGAACCAGGATTGAACAAGAGAGGAGGGAACATCAGCTTGGCGACGTACTGGGGAACACCGTAGCCGCCTTGCTGGATTTCTTCCAACCCTATCCTGGTGACGAGTCGATACCCTGGTCGGACAAACGCAGAAATGCGGTTTGTTTCCGTGTCCTACGTGTTGGTAGCGAGAACTACGCGATTGAAGACGCTTACTGCAACGAGGGTGACAGTTCTGCCTCTTGAGTACCTTCGTGTGCCCCAATTCCACTTGGCAGAGTGGTACGCTGGACGGCGAGCCATGGATTTGAACCTAGACTATAATCAGGTTCTCCCCATTCACCATTTCCCTATCGAGGAAATATTAGCAGACGCCATTCAGCAGTATTTCAGAGATGTGAGCCACCACTTACCTGAGTTCAGAAACGTCGAGATCTGCAGAGTTCAATTAGAACCAGAGTTTCTGGACAACCAGGGTCCCGATAACTTCTTGGTGTCGATACCTTGCGGGCCTTGGCAGCTGGAGGAACTGATCTCTGAGACCGCGCTGCTGAATCCGAATCTGGATTTGGTAAACTGGGTCCACAGGCGCCAATGCAAGCACCGTCTGAGAATGAACGAACGCAAGAATGGATGGAGTACAACTCACAATGCCAACTTCTTTGGAATTATATTCGACGAACCTGACCTTGAGACGGAGGGCGAGTTTGTTTTATTCTGTGGTGGGGTTCAGATTCCCGCTGACGGGGTGAAGGGCATATTGCGCACCGCGTCGACGCCGCGGCTCGCTAACCGCTTAGTCGCTCGCCCCTTGGTCATCGTGGTTCGGGTGAATGGAGAACCCGTTCGCGCACTGGTTGACTCGGGTTCTCTGGGAGACTTGGTATCCACGTCGCTGGCAGATCAACTGAAGCTTAGGCGCAAGGAGTTGGAGGATCCACTCACCTTGCAGTTGGCTGTACAGGGATCACGTTCGAAGATCAACCACGCTGTGAAGGTAAATTTCAGCTATCAGGATATCGTGGAGGAACACGAGTTTCTGGTAGCTAACCTTAACGGATACGATATGATCCTTGGGACCGCGTGGCTTTTCCAGCACCAGGTGAGCATAGGCTTTAATCCTTCTCGTGTTTGCATCGGAAGCGCTAACGCCGTTCGTCTTGAAGGTGTAGCTACCGCTCGAGTGTACTCTGGAGCGGTTGATTTAGACGAAGGAGTTCTGCAACGAGCCAGGGATGAGCTTATGGAATATGCGAAGCCCATTTGTAAATCTGCAGAAGAAACTGGCTTACCTCCCTTGCGTGCTATTAATCATACAATTCCCCTCATCGACGAGGATAAGATCCTTCCTTGGAGGCCGTCTCGTTGTCCTGAGCCCTTGAGAGAATTGTGGGATGAGAAACGGCGAATTTACCTGAAGAATGGCCGTTGGGAGATCACGAATGCGAGTAACACCGCTCCCATGCTACTCATTCCCAAGGTCAAGTCTGATACGCTGAAACTACGCGTCGTCGTGGATTTGAGAGCGCGCAACGCTAACACAAAGAAAATGAGCTCACCTCTACCTAACATGGATGGAATTCTGCGCAGGGCTTCGCGATGCAAGTACCGTTCCTTGATAGACGGTCAGGACGCGTACGAACAGATCCGAGTCGTGCCCGAGCATGTATCGCGAACAGCTGTGAGCACGCCGGATGGAAACATGGTTAGCCACGTTCTACAGCAAGGAGACTGTAACGCACCTGCGACATATCAGACCTTAATGAATTACCTGTTTGGAGATTACATTGGTCGCTTCATGGACGTGTATTTGGATGATATCATAATCTATTCAAACACTTTAGAAGAGCACATCGCGCACGTCAAGAAAGTGATAGACGTACTACAACGAGAAAAGCTCTACCTGAGCGCGCACAAGTTGCAACTTCTGAAGTCAGAACTGAGCATCTTGGGACGCATCGTTGACGATGAGGGAATCAAAATGGATCCTCATAAAGTGGATGCAATACTCAACTGGAAGACGCCGACGAACCGTGACCTTCTCCGCGGGTTTCTTGGGTCTGTAGGATATCTTGCAGACGATCTACCAGATGCAAGGATTCCAATGGGATTACTTCACAGCCTGACGAGCGATTCAGTACCTTACCGCTGGGGATTCACCCACCAGCGCGCGTTCGAAGATATTAAGCTGTCTGTGGATAAAACAAAGAATCACCACCGGAAGGCACTTGATTATCGCAAGGATGCACCGACCATATGGCTCGTAACGGATGGTTGTAGCTCGGGGATCGCCGGCGTTGTTTGCCAGGGCGAGGACTGGAAAAATGCCAATGTTGCGGCATTCTTTTCGGCCAAACTGAACGCAGCTCAGCAGAACTATCCGGTACATGAGATTGAGATGCTAGCAGGCGTCGAGGCCATGCTTAGGCATCGGGACATCCTGCAAGGATGCAAGTTCGTCTGGATAACGGATCACAAAGGGCTAATTCACCTTGTGAATCAAAAGAACCTGTCTGGAAGACAGGCAAGGTGGATTGAGAAGACTTCATGCTTCGAATTTGAGGTGAAATACGTACCTGGGACAGAGAATGTCCTGGCAGACGCCTTGTCACGCATCTACTCCAACGAATCACCGGGCACGGTGCGAGCCAGGTCTGAATACACGTACCACGATGTGATGGACAACAATGAGTTGGACATTGGGTCGATTTCCATGCCCGTATTCGCCGGCCTTGAGGCGATGGCGCTGTCTAGTGACAGGGTAACTCGCTCGATGGCGAAGGTTTCTAAAGCATCGGGAGCGTCTGTCGCAAAGACAGGAGCCGGAGCTACTAGCGCAAAGCCCGCAGCTATCACCGCCGACGCAAAGTCGGAATCGTTTGGGTCTGCTTCGAGTACACACCCAAAGGAGGGCGGGAGTACCAACAAAAATTCGGATTTGAACGAACGAGGCCCGAGAACGAGGTCCAAAACCAAGTTGTTAAACACCTTGGTGGTGGACGACAAGAAGACAATTGATAGACAGGCACAGCCTCCTGTCAATCACGGGGATCAACGATCTGATCCCGCGGAACCTGCGCTTGCTAGCGACGTTTCACGTGCGGCTCGACAAGACTCGCCTTTGAGCTTTGAGCTCGGAAAGCAACTAGAGCAGCTTGACAACTCTCTACTTGCCGTCGTTAACTCTGGATGGCAAGGTCTGAACCTCGCGGAAATCTTGGTCAACAACTACGAGAATGATGTCTTCTTCAAGAACATCCTGGAGAAGCCAAAGGAATTCCGCAACTTCGAGGTCGAGAACGGCTTGATCTATTTGAAGGATTCAGACCACCGGGTCCTGTGTGTGCCTAAGATGGAATACAAGGGTCGTAATGTACGTGAAATAGTTATTTCTGAAGCACATTCAATCCTTGCGCACCTTGGGCTTCGCAAGACGTTGGATTATGTCCGTGACCACTTCTGGTGGAAGGACATAGTCGACGACACTCGTAGCTTCTGCGAGTCGTGCCCCACTTGCAAACGGAGCAAACCGAGCAACCAGAGGCCGTACGGATTTTTACACTCGCTGAACCCGCCTCAGGCACCTTGGGAATCCATTGGGATTGACTTCGTCGGTCCATTGCCCGAGTCTCGGAACCGCGACGGAGTTTTTAATTCCCTCGTCGTTATTATATGTCTGCTGACCGGACGAACTCATTTAGTTCCCGCGCGAATTAACTACACGGCCCGAAAAATGGCCGAGCTCGTATTTGAGCATGTCTACAAGCTACATGGACTGCCCAAGTCGATCGTGAGTGACCGGGACTCTCTATTTACAAGCATCTTTTGGAAGCGACTACACGAGCTCATTGGAGTCAAACTCCACATGTCCAGTGCGTACCATCCGGAGTCGGATGGTGGAACCGAGCGCGCAAATCGCACCGTGACACAGATGCTTCGGCAGTGTATCCATCCCAAGCAGAAGGATTGGGTACAGAAGCTGCCTGCCATTGAATTCGCTCTGAATTCCGCGCGATCCGAGTCCACGGGGTACGCTCCATTCTTCTTAGACATGGGACGTATGCCTAGATCTTTGCTGTGGGATTCTGATCGTACTCGTGAGTATCCAGGAGTGGCTAATTTCGCTCTTCAGCGTCGGTTAGCGATTATGGCTGCCCACGACAGCGTCATCGCTGCCCGAGTCAAACAGACTCGATCCGCAAACCGCAAACGGCAAGCTGCGCCGTTTGGAGACGGAGACCTGGTCTACCTCTCCTCGAAGAACATCACCTTCGAGAAGGGGTTGGCCCGGAAGCTGATCCCGAAATATATCGGTCCGTACTCAATTACCCGTGATTTCGGGAACGGGTCTTTCAAACTGGACTTACCCGCGGTCATGAAACAACGAGGAGTTCACGATGTTTTCCACTCGTCTCTCCTGCGTGTACATGTCCCTAACGATGAACGTAGGTTTCCAGGCCGCCTTGAGTGCCAACTTGGATTATCTGTGGACGACGAGACCAATGAGTGGGCGGTTGAGAAAATTGTCAACCACCACGGGCGTCGATCAAAGGCGCTATTCGAGATCCAGTGGAAATCTGGTGATCGCAGTTGGATGCCGTATTCACAGGCTAAAAGTTTACAGGCTATGAACGAATACCTAGAAGCCATAGGAGTAACAGATATTAAGGAACTGCCTCAGGGAGCTGGGTCGCCCCCTATCGAAGAGGAGTTCCGGGTAAACTCCATTATGTCTCACTTTTGGGCATATAAAGACGGTGAGCGAATCGATGAATTTTCACCACCCCTTGTTCTACCCACTATCATGTCCACTCCCGTTGCTGATATCTTTGCACCTGCGTTCGTCGATCCCACGGGTCTCTCGCTTAACATGATCGACTACAACAATCGCCACCCTGTTCTCAAGCGCGTCAACAAGCGCTACTTCCGTATCACTCGCGCGGACGGCTCCGCCCCTATCATCTTCGACGCCCGCACGATTCGCCTCTACACCGACTACTGCGTTGCGCTCGCCACGAATGGCATCACTCCCATCGCCGTTCCGGCATTCTACGAGGAGTTTGCGAGGCAGATGAATCAATACGACACCTGCGGGTTTTCCTGGGTTTACCTCGAGGACGGCGTATTCGTTTTTGACGAAAGTTGCGACGTCGCGAACCCCGAGGAGTACTGCGTGGGGGACTCGGAGACCACGGAAGGGGTCTTGATGCCGGGAGAAATCGCGGTATCTCTCCAATTCAAACGTAACGCTGATCGTTTGAAGGACCAGGAAGACATGCGGAACATGTCCTGGTACGAGAAGCGCAAGAACGGGAACAAGGGCAAGGGCCAGCCTGGGGACCAGCCTGCCGCCCTTCTTCCCCGGGTCAACTCCGAGACTGGGAAGCTCGCGTTTTCCTTGAAGCGCAAGGAGGCCGACCTTGCTCGCGCCGCCGCCACCGAGTCTCTCAAACGACTCAAGGTTGGCGAGACCACTCCCCTTCCCTCCTCTTCCTCCGCACCCGACGCCGCCGCTGGTCCGTCTACCGCCGCGGGACCCGCTAATCACACCGCGGACGACAACGGCAGGATGCAGGAGAACTAGGTCGTCGACGCGCGACGACCTGGAGGGCGGATGTAACGGTTTATTTCTATATTACTCATCACGATCACACCCGTAACTCATTACTTTATTTCTTTTACCTATACACGTTTCAAACGGACTCCTATTCTATTTTACTATATATACCGTCATGTAACACTTTGATCTTCGGTCAATTCTACTGTTACGCCACTTACCTGCTGGTCCGACCACCCAGCAACTCGCTTGAACAACAACCTACTGTGTGCCGAGACTGCCCGCCGACTTGATAACCTCTAGCCGACTCTCTCTCGTCACACTCCACATCTCGCATATTGTCCTATAAGGGCTCTCGCACAGTGGTTATCAGTTTCGGGAATCACCGATGGGTATCTTTTTCGCAAAATGGTATCAGGAGACCGTGTTTCTGAGCAAAATTGTCATATGGTGAGCTTTGATCTGACGCAACTGCTTGGAGCTCACAATCCAATGGTAGACCAGCGAGTTTTTCCTCGAAATGTTCAGGAATAATTTACTGGATGTCGGCGTTGATCCATACCCATACGGTACACACTCCTTTCGTCGGGGTGGCTGCCAATGGCTTTACACCTGTTGTCGTTGGGGGCTGATACGGATCTGCGACTGGGGTGGCTGGAGTACCGAATTCAGCAATCTCACAATCGTGAAATACTTGATCTCGTACGTTGACGACCCTTCCGAGCGGCGTGAGGATTATATGAATCCAAATCGCCCACCCGTAAAGAAATGCTTTAGTTGTGTGTCTATCCAAAATTGGGGAGGAACTTTTGGAGGTCGTTGACCTGATGTTGAGTGCTTGCCAAGAAGGTGAAAGAAGGTGTTATACTTACAAATGGTTTTCCGATTCCCAGATTTTGATACAAGACATAGAGCGGAACATTTGTGCATGGAGTGGCTGGGCTGAATGTTGCAGCGGATTTATACACCATTTTGGCATAGTGATAAGGACAGTTTGATGTAATTTGAACCGCGCTGTTTTTCCCGTGTGTCAACTGCGTATGACACTGTCCTTCAAGACCACACCAGCCACATGGTTCAGCACCAATTACGGTCTCCGGCGGGACCTTGCAGTCATGTTTGTCGCGTAAGGAAAAGAGAATATGTTGGCCAACATGATTCCGCATGGCAGAGAGTTTCAACGAGACGTCGCACAGCTTGCATGGAACCTGATCTTTCCCATTCAACTTGGGTTTTGGCCGTATGTGAGACGGGACATTGATGCAGAACACTTTCTGACCTATCAAGTTATATTAGACGATGATGCTCATTGCTTCGAAAATACTTCACATACCAGCAAGATCACGGTAAGGTATGCAGACATTGTTGACTTCAGGAAGGTTACTGACTCGAATTCCAATATCATCAGTGTCTGGGTCAAGCATAGTCCAAGCAAAATCTTTGCAGTCCAGGTTGCCCTCTCAATATTATTGAGATCATTGAGCTCTGTTACATCCGGTGCCAGAGGAAAGATTCCTGACGAGGGCAACTGAAGGAGAAGTTGTTTGTTTTTCGCATGGGCAGCCGCCTCGCTGGTATTGATTTTGAGAAATTTCCTGTTCCATTCCCATCTAGTCTTGTCTGCAGACTGAGTCATCTCCATGAGTTGGCCGACAACTGTAATACCAGAGTCAGGATTCTCTTGGTCATCGAGGTGAATTGCGGAGAGTGGTGTATTTTGATTCTCTTTCTTGAACTCCTTCACCATCAACGCGCATAGACAAATGTCTTCCTCGGTCCTGACAAGGATTCCAACAAGATCATCAATCTTGACCATATCCTCTTCTTCGAGAGGATCAAAATCAATGTCAAGTTTTTTCTGGTGAAAGTCTGCAACAGCTATCCCTTGAACTCGCTGTGTTCTCAATGTCGATTTTTTGCTACGGTTTGAGCTTAGACCTGCCACAAGTGAAGATTTGAAATATTGTTCCCCATGCTCGTCTGTAAGAAAATTCGGGACCATGCTTGGTGGGTCTTCCTTGTCAAGATCATCTATTTTGTCTGGGAAATAATTGTCCAGATCAAGACCAGTAATGTCTGCGTTCTGTTCTGGGCCATCCTCAGAGACCCCACTTCCAATGTTGTCAGCAGAAATAGATGGTGCATCAGGATCAACGGGGGTCGCAGAGGGGAAACGCTCATTCTCTATTTCAGAGCGGAAGTCGTTGAAAGAAGTCCCAATATATTGCCCTAAAGGTCGCAAGTGATCACATTTCTCGTCCTTGAACTGTTCATTCCAGTCTATCCGTGCTCCACGACCAAAGTATTTCTCGAGAACATTGTTGGCATCCTTTTGTCCCAGGGCATATTCGCAGGGTATGTCGACATTCCCTACAACCACGTTGCCCTTCCATGATGCAGGGTTTATATGGTCAATGCCTAGGGCACCCGATAATTTCAACTTGCGATGGCCCCGGTCAAGGTCTGGATTTCGTTGGAATGTTGCATTAATCAGTGCCCTAATAGCCAGCTTTTGAACAAACTGTTCAATGTCAAAGTTCGAGGAATGATTCATAGTCCTGGCATCACAGAAGACACCCTCTAGTCGGTCAGTCCCATCCAGAATTATATAGAATTTCAGCTGTGGGTTAATGATCTGAAGTCGAGCTGTGGTGATGATAATGCATCGAACAATAAGCTGTGAATCGGCAAACAGGGGGTTGGTGAGAAAGTTGGTTTGGTGTTTTAAATACATAGCAGTGCAGAGATGAGCATAAGTAGCCAGGGAGCGGATTTGTTGCGAAAGACTTTGATAAGGTAGACTAGTTGAGAGGACTCTAGATATATACGAGACATGATGAGCGAGCACATAATCGGGCTGAGATGTATAAGTAAGTCAGAGCGAATCTGACGAGTATGCCAAAAATTGCGAGAGTTATCGGTTTGCAAAGAAATCGACGCTACTGACGAGCCGGAAGCTCACCGGCCCGATCCAGAAATCTGGCTCTGGATCGCGAGGTCGATTTCGTACACAAGGCGCTCCAGGGACTTCGGGAGATGAAGATGAAGCCCTAGAAACACCAAGCGTAAGCGACAGAGCTCAAAGAAAAGAGCTCCATGAGGGGATGGTGGGTGGGGTCGAAAATCCGCGTGCGAGATGAGGCCGACCGGGACGAGGTGGATGTCGCGAGCACATAGAAAAGTTGTGACTTGTGACCCGAGGTCACAAGTCATGTGCCCGGAGAGAACCGTCCTCCATCTCATCGTCTACCTCATCTTACACTTACTCTAGCCGGAGCAAGCTCTCGTAGATCCAGCTAGCAGTTTACGTCGATGAATGGAAAAATCTACCGTATCCCATGAATTCTGGATAGAAATTGATTGTGTGCCGGATTTTTCCTTCACTAGGATTCTCGGGCATAGTGAGATCTCGCAAACTGTACATTTCTTGAATCAGGGTGATGGCCTTCGGAACATTTTGTTTGTCCAGTGGATCTGGTAGTCCCTTGACCTTTTCAATCGTTATGTGCGACAGCCGGCAAGACAGCGCATGACCTCGCGCTGTCAAAAGGTCACGAGGAAGTCTCGCGGCTGCTCAGGGAGCACAGCAAATCTGTTAGACTCGTGAACCAGTCGACGTTAACGAAGGATCTCAGTGAGAGACGGACGTAAGCCTGAATTACTAAAATCACACAAACAAAGCCAACAATCAGACAAAGAGTGCACAACAGGGAGATCATCGTTAACGGACTGGGCCCTCTTGTCACGCTTTTAGCAGGGTTTTGGATCGCCCGCCATTTCAGAGGTCCTGACTTGGAAAAAATCGACCTGGGAGCTTCTGAAATGCTCTGAAAAAGTGTCAAAACTTCCTATACCAAAGTGGGGCAGAATTCGATTTCAAGTTGATTGAGCCCACATTGTTTTGGGATCTTACACCAAGTCGAGCTCGTCGCCGCGCACGGACCATTTGACAACGACGACGACATGAAATCTGCCATCAAAAAAACATGTGGGGCTCATTGGATAGAGAATTCAAAATCATCAATTATTCATGCAGGAAGTTTGAGCACTTTTTTTCAAAGTTGGGGGCATATTTTTTCGAAGTACCGACCTCTGAAATGGCAGGGGAAGCAAAACCCCGCTTAAAGTGCGCCGAGAGGGCCCAGCCGGTATCCAGCCTTGTCCGAGCGTTAGCGAGTGATGCAATTTGTCTTTATTTTGCTGGATACCGGATGGGGACGAGCCTACAAATCTGTCAACAGTTGATAGAATTGTGCTTTGTAAAAATACCATGAATGAATTTGGACCAACTTGTTGACTCACACTTATACTCATACTAACGGAAGGCTTCGCCCAGTCATGTTCTGCGGAACCGTCTGGCCTTCATCCGTGAATGAAACCTAACATTGGTGAATTTAGGTACGTCATCCCGATCTGCCCGATGAGGGCGCTGATGTTGATGAAGAGGTAGAAGTACTGTAGTACAAGAGGTGGGCGGGCCGAAACCCCGTGAAATCAACCTCTCAAACCTTGACAGTGGCTGTACCCCCCACCACCACCACCTTCACGCGAGCGGCTGATCGGACCGACGCGTTCGGACCGGCATCCGCGCCATATTTCCCAAGCGCAATTGTATAACAGCTTCCACGACTCGTTGCTGCGAATGGCCACAACGAAAATACGACGCAACTACTTCAATACAGAATACCATAATACATGATTTAATTCTTTGAACTGCTAGCTACTGGTGCGTCCCCGCCGCCGCTGCCCTTTCGCCTTCCACGACCCGACGCATCTGCAACCGTATGAACCGGAACACGACGTACCCCTGGCTGCAACACTTCCACGCCCTCATCCGGCCCGGTTACACGAGAAAATGGAGCCGGAATCTTGCCCTCGGGAATTCGTCGCGTTGTGGAGTTGCTGCAGAAGGCGTATCTCAGTCTGCGCCAGGAATATCAAAGAAGCCAGCGGGAAGGCTGATACGGGGGAAAGCCATATGATCAGAGATTGATGCGAGAGTAACAAGAGCGACTGGGTGCGCTTGGATGCGTCCTGGCGCGTAGAAGTCAGACGGAAGAGAATGGAGAATTCAAGCGAGACGCGCTATTTGGTGAGACCAAACACCGCTTGTTCGGTCTTGAGAGACCAATGAAGAGGAGGGAAACATTTAGCCAAAAAAAAAAAAAAAAAAAAAAAAAAAAAAAAAAAAAAGGTCCAAAGATGCGGATAAATCCAAGCGCCAATCCGAGCACCAATCCGGGCGCTAATTGGCGCACTTTGAAAGCTTCAAGCAGAAGGACCAGCAACGACAAAAAAAGGTTAAATGAAGTGGGAGAATCCGGGCTTGGGGACTGAAAAGTGTCCAGAGAAACCACGGAGGGCAGAAGACAGCAGGAGGCGTAATTTTCCATGCCCCCGTTGGCTTTGCCGGCATTTCGTTGTTATCGGGGTCCGAGCTCGGCAAGAGCTCGGGGGTGGCTAAGGACGAATTTCACACGGATGGCGCTTCCATTCAAATTTGCATTGTGGGCGCAGGCTGGATGTCCGTCGCAATTTGAATGAGCTAAGACTCAAGAGTACCTGACTGAAGCGCTGCCATACTTACAGCCGTTTGCAGAGTTAATGGCACTAACGATCATTTTGCAAACAATCCCGCCGAATCCCACTGGGTACGAGTTCCACTGGCAGCCTTTAGCCGAGGGTTGGCCGAGTCCCACTGGCCATCAGTCCTCGTCTACCATTGGTTCGGGAAGCAGGGCTCGCATCAGTTCCGTTTTGCCATAATAGCGGCTGGCCCCTCTAACGAGCCAGTCAACTATCTAACGTTGGCTTCCATTGACATGGCCGGATGAACAGCATGCAAGTCCCCATCCCTGTGCGATTCCATCCTGCACGTCCCCACCGTTGCACGAGAACGGCCAGCGACTTCGGGCACTCAAACACGATGGAATACTCGACGTCTGGGACGTTGCATCCCATCCCTGCGGCGTCTCTCTAGTTGTGTGTGAACTCAATTATTTGTGAGTGCATTTATAGCAATGTCAGTATAGGGGCGTCTGGGATGCCCATCACTGCAGGAGAGAGAATTATCCCATGCCATGCCACTCCCTGGTGCGCTCGGCGTGGTTGGAGTGGCTCGAAGCTCGCCGCACCTTCTACAGAGCCATTTCTCAGGCTAAGCAGGAAGTGTGGACGACATTCCTAAGGAACTCGAACGTATTGACATATACAAAGCCCTTAAGCATCTCAAGGAGCGCCGCGCCGCCGTCTTCCCATCTATATACGACCCTGATTCTGGTGCTATAGCCCTGTCGCATCTTGATCGAGGACGTGTTCTTGGTCGTGCATGGTTTGGGACCCAAGCCGTAGATCTGACACCCGTCGCTGCTCCTCTGTCCCCGGATGTGCCTCCGGACACGCGCGCAGGCCAAGATGGTAGCGGCGCCCGGAATGAGCGAGGGGGGGTCTGCTCGGAGGCTATGCCTTCTAGTAGACTTCCGCCTCTGGCGGACAGGCAAGATTCTTTGCCTGCCGCCCATTACACATCTGAAGTACCGTCACCTGCCACAGATCCACTCTCCCTCGCCGATACAATCCCGATACCTGACGAACGCACCTTCGTCCCAGTCACTAATGCCGAGATAGACGCCGTCATGATTGGGGGAGCTTGCTCCCCCTTTTTCTCATGTGGCCCCCAAATTCGTAGTGGCGGTGTTGATGGCAGATGTTGTCGTTGTTTGTAAATGTCTATATAAGGGAATTGATGGTCGCCCCGTGGGAGCATCAAAGAGTTTGACAGCTGCCCAGCACGAAAAGAGCGCCCAAACGGCTCTTCGATGCCCACATCGAAGTACTGTGCCCACGGCCTGTGAACTCACGACTGTCTATCGGTCGTCAGTTCCCCGAGTGATCTCGCCCCTGTCCTATACTCTTTGAATAGCCTACATCATGTGAAGTCCATCTGCGCGGCCTTAGTTTGCTGCTGCCAAAAAGGCAATTTTGCCAGACCTCTCTCACGAAACGGTGTCCAGAACTTAAGTTTTAACTACGTCACAATTATCACTTCCACCTGCATTGCAGCAAAGGGGTTTTAAAGAGCGTCAATAAGTTTTGGGAAGAAATTCCCCCGGCACTGTCTTGCGGCAGTATTTCTTTGGGTAGAATACTTGGAAAAGATTCATCGGGTTTTCTTGGATCTCCAATTCTTTGTATCTCCGCTCTGGCCACGTACACTGGATCTCTTCTGAGGCAACAACTGGATATCATTCAGATACAGTGGTCCGGTAGGTTTGCGATATTAATTTTGAAATCCTTTTCTTAGTTCTTGGTTCTCTAGACTCTTTGGCAACATTCTATTGAAACTCTTGCTACCACAACTGTGTAGGCTGACCTATGGGCTTGGGGGGCACTTGTCTTATGCAGAAACCTTTCATGAGGATGCAAATTACCAGGCAGAGTGGATGCAGGAAGCCGGACGTGCTCCAAACGAGTCTGTTCAATCGAACCTGGATAGACTTGGAATGCGCGACATTGATGTTTACGACTGGGTGGCAAATTCTGCCAACCAAGAAACAGTTAATGCTGCTGCTGCTTGGTTGTCTGAGCAAGTCAAAGAATCACCAAATGATGAAATTCAGTCACTACCGGCACACGACTACAGACTGCTGAATGGCGAACAGCGGAATGTTTTTCTTCAGGTCATGGCCTACTTTAAAAAGACCGCGTCTGGTTGGGACCAGAAACCACCTCCATTACGGATAAATGTGGATGGTACTGCTGGGACAGGGAAATCATTTCTCATCTGGTGCATCACCACAGCACTGCGAGAGCATTTCCAAGTGGATCCAGATGATCTGGGCGCCAAAGATCCCACTGTCCGCCTCGCTCCGACAGGCATCTCAGCATTTGGCATTCGTGGGTGGACCATCAACTTTGGACTGGGAATTCCTGTCAAAGAGAAGGCAGACTTTGGTCAGCTATCCCGAAATGCACTCACCAGACTTCAAACCCGTTGGCAGAATGTCAAACTACTCATCATAGATGAGAAGTCGATGATTGGCCGTTCACAGTTGGGCCGCTGTGACAGACGCCTTCGGCAGGCATTCCCAGGGATGAGCGATGAAATTCTTGGCGGAATTCCAACAATTGTTTTTGGTGATTTTTGCCAGCTTCCTCCCATCGGCGATACCCCACTCTACTCGGACAAGCCTGGACAGGGGCGACGGGGTGGTCTTGCTAATGAAGGAAGAACTGTGTTCGAGTCAATTGCACAGTCAGTTACTCTGCAACAAGTATTCCGCCAGCAGGGAGACAATCCTGAGCAGATTCAATTTCGGGACGCTCTACTTCGCCTTCGAGAGTACCAAAGCTCAGAAGCAGACCACACACTGTTTTCTACACGCTTCTGGGACAGGCTTTCGCCTGAAGAGAGAGATGTTTTCCAGGATACACTTCACCTCCTGCCCACAAAAGAAGCAGTGAAAGCACTTAACACTCGTCGTCTTGCCTTGCTTGGAAAGCCCGTGGTCTTGTGCAAGGCCAAGCATAATGGTGCTGAAGCCAAGACATTACAATTCACAAAAGCCAGGGACTCACCCTGGCGAGAGCAGTGATTGATCTTGGAGAGAAGGATTTCTCCTCGGGACTTTCTTTTGTTGCTGTTTCTCGAGTTAAAACACTGAACGGCATCGCCTTTCGGACTTCATTTACACACAGCCGATTGTTACGTTCAAATGTCACGGACTCCATGCGCATGCTTGATACAGATACACAGCGTAGAACACAACTTGGATTCACTTTAGATACTATGTATTTGCGGAATAATATTGTGTGTTGAACAACTCGGATCTAGCGCAAGCTCCCCCCTTTCTGTAGCCGGGTTACCGGCATACAAAACATATTGTCATCCTCGCCTTGGAAGGCCCCGGATCGATACGGCATTCAAATGGGATTTGTTCAGCGTGGATACTCGGTGACACAGGATTGGATCCGTACCATTTTTAGGGCGTCCATCGAACTCGGCACTAAGCCCGCGTCTTTCAAGGCGAATGTTGCTGCTCCAGTTCACAAGGCGAGCAAGAAGGATAAAACTTCTCCCAAGGCATGGCGTCCGGTGGAGAATTACGAACACATACTCGCTAAGCCCCTCGAACGCCTTGTCGCTGATCGTCTTTCCTTTGAAGCGGAGTCGATGGGGTTCCTCGATAATGCGCAATACGGAGGTCGGCCAGCACACAGCATGCTACAGGCAGTCGATGGGTATATCCATCGGGTTCGCAAACAGCTGGATGCTGGCAACACTGTTTCCACACTCTTCTACGACCTCAAGGGCGCATTTAACCGCATATCTCATCGTGTGGTCGTGCAAGAAATGGATGCTCTAGGCTTCTCGAGACGACTCATTCATTGGGTGGCCTCGTTCCTTCATCACCACCTCGTTACTGTGGTTATTGATGGTGTTCGCACTGTTACATTTAGGTGCGCGCTCCAGGGCGCCCCGCAAGGCTCCGCGCTGTCCGTCATTGTCTTCCTCCTCACAATTAATCGACTACTTCGTCGTCTCAAGGCTATCAATGTCTGTATGAGTTGGAGGTATGGCTTCATTGACGACACAAATTTCAGTACAGCCAGTAAATCCCCGTCGCAAAACGTAAATGTTCTCAACAAGGCGGCAAGGATCGCTGTCAGTTGGGCCTGCGACGACGAGGCAACTTTTGAAGATTCAAAAACCGAGCTTATCCACCATTCTCCGGGTCGTGCCGACTTGTACGACCACCATGTCTCGTTCACGGTTCAACGGTGTAGTCATTCGCCCATCGGAGGTGGTGAAGTGGGTAGGGGTATGGATTGATAGGAAACTGACGGGGGAAGCCCATATCAAGGCCCGAGCAGCCTCAGCGGCGCGAGCTCTCAACGCATCGCTGGCTCTCACACACGCCGTGTAGGGCTTGAAGCCGCTCATGGTCCGTGATCTTGCACGTACGGTGGTCCTTCCTCGCGCCGACTACGGGGTCAATTGCTTCTTTCCACTGCCGGCTGCTGCTTTGAAGCCACTGGAGAGGGTAACAAATCCATTGCACGATGTATCACGGGTGGCTACCGCACAGTTTCTCTAGCAGCACTGGAGAAAGAGGCCACCATTCTCCCAGCTGCTCTGCGGCTCGAATCGTCACTTCTCCACCGCCTGGCACGGTATCTTAGCCTCCCACCTAGGCACGGTATCGTCCCGCTCGTGCAAGACGCTATACATTCCGCACCACGTCTCGCACACCGTGCCTCGCCACTTCAGACGACGCCCCACGCGTGTGACCACCGATGAGATCACAGAATACTGGGAACTGTGTGCGACCGCGGCTGCGAATGCGAATGCCGTTCATAAAGCAGGTTTCGACGGCCGTGAAGTACACCGGGCGAATGGATACCTACCGGAGCGGTTCCCATGGGACACCATCAACGAGCGCACGGATCGAAGCCGAAACCCAGCGAATCCGCCGATCCGAGCAATAAAGAAAGAAGAAACGCAAGGACGACGACGACCACGAAAACAAATGAAAAACAAACGAAAAAAACACGTACACTATCCCAATGCCTCGCCGGCGGCAGTCCCAAGAACCCAGAACAGAGAAGTATGGCGCCGAGCCCAATGAGGCCGTAGAGGTACAGCATGTGGCGGCCGACTGTGAATAGCAAATAATCAGGTCAGCGTCAGAGTGGAGTTGAGGAAAAGACAAAGTTGAGTCGGAAAACACTCGATCGAAAGGAAAGGCAGAAAGCATCGAAAGGAAGGATGGAAATCAAAAGGAAAAGAAGGATCGAAAGAACGCAGCAGAATCCGGAACTCACCCACTCGCCACCGGGCTTCGCACGACTATCACCACACAGCGCAAACACGCACGGTCCAAAAGCAAAATCGCATGGGAGTCGTTTCGGGCCTCGCAATGGAATTAGGGAAGATGCTGAGGAAGGGGACGGAGTAACTGGACTGCTGGAAACAGAGGCGGAGGCGAGTGGAGGGATAACCGGGATGGTGAGTGGTGCAGGCTGTTATGTATACTTGCGAACAAGCGTAACGGGTGGCTGCGGAGAATTCCCATGCATTTCGGCGACGGCAAGGCAACTCTAGCAGATGATTGGGGTAGTTGTACGCGTACGATGGACCAAACGAAAGCTGTAGATGTCGCAGAGAGGCGAGAAGACGCGTCGCCGTCCCTTGTGACCCGCTGTGACCGGACGTGAAAACTCCGATGATTTGTAATAAGAGTGGCGAGCAATCACTTGATCGAGGCAATCAACAGACTACAAACAAGCGAGGTACGAGCTTCAAATGTTTGTAGCGTCTGTCTACGAGAGACTAATCTCAGCTAGCTGCCCAATAACGTCTTGACTCACTCGGTAGGCTAGTGGTGAATCTCCCAATTTTGCTTCATTGAAGATTCGCTCTCATCGCCAACTCCTTCAAATATGAGGGCAGATACGTATTCAACTTGGTTGAACGAAACGACGGGTCACAGAGCGTGACATTCGTCACTGTTGAACCAAATCACCTCGCTGAAGGTCATCTGCGCCGTATTTCAGGTTTTTGGGAGCTCAAAAATGATTTTATACAATTTCAAGGCCTTATGAGGCACTCGCTTTCTCACCTTATTCATTGCGGTATTTGTTGTGTTGACAGGTACAACCGAAACGCAGAAGATTTTCTCGAGGCTTACCCAGAGGCGAATGATGGATCTTCAAAGCTACTCCAGGTCATCAATAAAGCACGGGCTGCAAGGGGAGACCGGGTAACACCTAAATAGTTAGTTTAATTCCTATAACTCGACGCGACGCGTCACTACAACTATTACGCCTGCGTACTTGGATGTATTTATTTATCGGTCCACGGTCGAATACCATCCAGAGTCCGTCGCTGGCCGCCTCAGCGACGCCGTCCTCGCTACACCACGTGCCCCTCGACGCAAGCCAGTTAGATGCCTAATTGTAATTTGCACAATTCCATCAGTTTCACTTTGAATTGGCCCAAAAGACTTGGTAAACACAAATTAGACATGAAATAGAGACCAACCATATCACTTGTCCATTTTCCTTTTTTGGTAATCTGCCAGAACAGCTGAATTCTCTAAGTTGCTCAAAATTTACTTTTGGGGGTTACCATATATTTTATCCGCGTGACATGAAAGGGCTTGAAAAATAGTCCACATTCATGTCTTGAACCGAAGGAATCCACCTTACGGTTGTTGAGATACGGGGCGAGCAAGTTGCACATTTTGACCCAAAAGTTAAGAAATTGCAAGAAATTCACTCAAAAACGCGACTTTGTCTGCCCCATATCTCAACAACCACAAGGTGGATTTCGTTGGTTCAAGACTTGAATGTGGATTATTTTTCAAGCCCTTTCATAGTGTTGCCACGGCTCGAAGCCGCTAGCCGCGCGGAAAATTAGCCGAGCCGAGCCGAGCCAGCGGCCGAGTCCGAATTAGGGAATCGGCTTTAACGGCTCGGCTGCGGCTCGAGCTGGCTTGAAGCCGGCTCAGCCACAGCTCAGGCCCTATTTAGCAATTGCCTTCTTCTGAGCATTTTTGGAGCCTCTGGGCACGGTAAATAGACTTTGGGGCCTTTTTACTACATGCTCCATCAGTTGGCTGCGTCGAAACAACCCATTCTGATCAATTTTAAAGCTTTTGTTTGAGCTTCAACTTGACTCGCTATACCTTGTCACCTCTGAGCTGCTCCATTCCAGTGATATTTTATTATACACCATCCATTCAGAACATCTTTTTGGGGGGTGATTATGTGTCTGGATGTTCGATTTGTTGATGTGTTTGAAAAACAGCCCACAGACAACAACTTGCTGATGGTGGGAAAACCGCGGGTTTTAGCTACAGGGCGAGTGAACTTTGCGTGATTGGGTAGCATACGGGTATAGGAATGTCCTCCGACCCCTGATGACTGCAAATGCGGAAGGACTGTTTGAATTTCCTAATTGGTGCTGAGTCGCGGCTTAAGCCGAAGCTGAGCCAAAGCCGTCATAAGCAGGCGGCTTGATCGCGGCTCGGCTGTCCCAGTTTGGTAACGGCTTCCAAGCCATCAATAGCCGAGCCGAGCCAGCCGTAGCCGAGCCGTGGCAACACTACCCTTTCATGCCACGTAGATCAAATTTCCATATATGGTAGCCCCAAAAAGTAAATTTTCAGCCACTGAGAAAATTAAGCTGTTCTGGCAGATTACCAAAAAAGGAAAATGGACAAGTATATGGTTGGTCTCTATTTCATGTCTAATTTGTGTATACCAAGTCGTTTGGGTCATTTTGAAGTGAAACTGATGGAATTGTGCAAATTACAATTAGGCATTTATTTTGAGCACCATTGTATTGTGAGGATGAAGCAGACAGCCCTGCTCATTACGAAACTTTCTGTGTCTTCTAAATTTCTTTAGCATGCTCAGGGCGCAAATGCGGACCTAACAGAGGTCCCAGTGAACGCATCAACGCCATCACGGACTCGAAGGACGCACCTCGGGCGGTCTGGGCGTCAAAATGTGAATTGATATGGAGACCTAATGTCTTGAGCTTGATTGTGAAGTGATAGCCAGCGCAATTCTAAGCAAAACTGCCTCTTTGGATTTCCCGTTGCTACCCACATTGTTGAGCCTGTGGCGTTGAAGCTCTTCATTCTAAAGGGAGATGGTGCTGTGAGGGCCTTATGTCCTCGTCATTGGGCCCATGGCTTTGAAGCTCTTCATTCCGCGGGTTATTGGTATTGTGCCAACAAAACGTGACATTTTGTGGAGAGCGATTTCCCCCGGTTTGAATCCGAGGTGATGGCCAGCACGATTCTGAACAAAACTGTCTCCTCCAATTTCCTCCTGCTAGCCTGGCCGTTAATCCAGGGGCTTTGCAGCTCTTCATTCTTGACAGAGGCGGTGCTGTATTTGCGCCGGGCCGATTCAATAGTATTGGGAATTCACGCAACGCATTGCGTGTTATTTCGCATTGTGGCGGCAAAACGTGACATTTTATGGAGAGCGATTTCCTTCGGTTCGAATTCGGAATGAGAGCCACCGCTGAACAAAACTGTCTCCTCCAATTTCCTCCTGCTTGCCTGTATAAGTGGTCCTCAATTACTAGCTAGTAGTAACAGGGCAGGAATTGGAAGAAGAAGAAGGGGAAAAAAATACATAAGTTCGAAGTTCTGCCAGGCACCGCCATAGCCCCCTACCCCAAGTCAGTCGGTGGTGTTTGGAAAGAAGTAATAAACTCACGATATGCGGACGCTCAGGGGAGTCAGCGTTTTTGCCTCGTGATATGGGGGCTTCAGCGGATTTCCTTGGATCAACTCCGGAGACATATATTGGGGTGAATGCCACTTTTGCAAGCAGCCATATGTGTGGCCGTTTCCGACGATGCAGACGATGCCACATGATATTTGGGTAGGGAACGTCCTAAGGCCATTTCTATTCAGCATATCTTGAAATCTGTCTCCTCAGATTTTCAATGAATTGTTTCAGACGGCGAGCCGGTGGTTAAATTTTCTGTGGGTCTCTCAGAGTATTCATCCCATGCCACGAACTTGATCCACCGAGAGATCCGTACCCATTCCACTTCTGAAAGAGGTCGAAGCAAAATACTCTTGTGGAGTCAGAACTGCCCAAATACAGAAAATTTTGCACAACTAGAGTTGCCGGTGGTTAAATTTTCTGTGGGTCTCTCAGAGTACTCATTCCATGCCCACCAACTTGATTGCACCGAGAAATTCGTAGCCATTCCACTTTTGAACGAGGACAAAGCAGAATACTCTTGTGGAGTCAGACCTGCATGCCCAAATACAGAAAATATTACACCACTTGAGCCATCGGCGGTTAAATTTTCTGTGGGTCTCTCAGAGTACTCATTCCATGCCCACGAACTTGATTACACCGAGAAATTCGTACCCATTTCACTTTTGAATGAGGAAAAACAAAATTGGCTTGTGGAGGCAGAACTGCCTGCCCAGACGCGAAAAATATTGCACCAGTTGAGCCGCCGGCAGTTAAATTTTCCATGGCCCTTCCTGAGCGCTCATTAAGGATGTAAAGAAACATTATACAGCGTGTAAACATGGCTGTCGCTTCATGAGATATCCTCAAATGTGTCTGCAATCCGTTTCACCTCAGAAGGGGTTCTGTGTTTATTAGCCGGCATGAGGTTCTCAGCAGTGTCTCACAAAAGACTGCCCTGTGAGCCCGTTTGGAGTGGGTTTTTTTTCACATTTTTTACATGCAGGTCGGAGGGCCTCCATGTAAAATATATATTTTACCCTGAAATTTACATGGAAAATTGGGCCGATGTAATTTACATTGACCAATTTTGGCCAGTACTAACTCGTGTACCGAAAATTGTCCAGATTTGATTTTTTCGCAGCTACATTTTCAACCGCGTGACTAAGGTTTGTGCTTCACTGCAGATGCTAGGTAAACCATTTCATTCCTGCTTTCCAACTTCACAACTGAAACTTCAAGTTCAGAGCTGAAACGTTTGCGTTCAAGCCTAAGTCGTTTCCGGAAGCCTCCCAGTACATAAGGCTGCACCCGGCGTCTCAGCGAAGTTTAGTACGATGCAGTGAGGAGCTCTGCGACATGAGTGCGCTGTGAGACCGGAAACGCGGATTTCGACATGCTCGGATCCAGAAGCATACCAAGCTCATCCGCTTGTGTTGCTGGGTTTTAGCCAGTTGTTGCCGGTGAAAAATGTCCAGGATGAAATGCCGTTACGCACGTTGTTTAAACCAGTGTAGGATTCCGACCCAAAAAAAAAGCTATCCTATCCCATGTCTATCATTCATAGGTCGCATACCCATTAAAACCCCCCCATATGTCCAGTCATCTGGCAATGAATCTTCATCCATAAGTAGGCCACTCCAGGTGTTCAAGACCAGTTGTTTTTTCAGCGCGAGTGGTCCAAATTTAATTTTGTCTGCCAAGAGCCGGTCACGCTGCAAGGGGCAAAGTGAAAGTGACGCCACTGCCGCCCGACGCCCCTTGCCGTGGGGGGCGTCAGTGGGTGGCGAAAAGATTCCCAAGTCAAAGTGGGTAGAAGCAGATATAGCCTCTTCCACTAAGTCGTGTGGTGATGTGAGGACGTGCAAGGCGGCGTGTACGGCGATAGGGATGCGTGTAGACTACAAACAACCGAGGTACGAGGTAAGTTATGTTTGTAGCATCTGTCTATGAGAGACTATGGTAGTATGGGCCCTTAAGGGTGTCCATTGCTTGTTATTGAATGGTTCCACACTAGACTCCGACATAGGCCACCACCGGCCTGCAGTGAGGATAATGGAATAATCAATCAATCAATCAATCAATCAATCATCAGTCACGCCTCATCATTGATGTGACTAGCCGGCTAGACACTGCCTCCAGCTAGGAGCTTACCATGGGAAACTTGGTTTTAAAAATAAGAATATGATAGTGATCTGATGTGTTCGGGAATTAGCAGGCGCCCGGTGGCGTGCGAAAACAAATAGGTGCATACTGATACGAGGCATCTGCTTAATATATGAGGTATAGTATTTTTACTTCACCACTACAGTCGAACCCCTCTTAACCCATGCCTCTATCAACCCATAACCCCTCATACCCCATGGGATTTTCGAAAAACCAGCCCCGTTTGCAGGCATAACCCATAGGTCCGCCATAGCCCATACCCATACCCCTTTGAGGCAAAAATCCCATACATTTCGGCCGAGAAATGACAGTTCGGAGGTCTCGGAAGTCTCGTAACTGTGCCGTAAATGTTGGAGTTTGATCCATTCTGTTCACATACGCATACGGTATACAGTATAGTAGGGTTCCTTGGATAGTGAGACATCCTTGGGTATTATTTTTTTAAAAACTCCCGAGCGTCATCCCAGGTTAAAATTTTGTTACGAAATACATCCTATATCGAAGCCTCGTGTTCTGAATTAATTTCAAGCGCATAGACGCGTCGGTGCTGGAAGAGAAGGTCGTTTGGTCTAATTCATTGCCTAATCAGGTCATCAATCACTTTCCTTCTCATTGATTGTCCATTAATCGGGCCACTATTGACCTGAACTATTTCCCTTATTAAGGTCAAACTTCTTGGCTGCAATCTCCTCTAAAAAATCGGGCAATCCGGCCGAGATTGATGCATCTACAATGAGATCGCGCACACAAAAGACGTGACACCTTTGTGGGCACGTGATACATTTGTTGACAAGTGATCGTCCTTCTTCTGTCCACGCCCAGCCGCGCCGCTGTCCGGTCTCCCGCGCAAATCCGACCTATCCCGCCCTGAATCCGACTGCTACGGGAATAGCCGCCAAAAGTCAACCCACAGGAGTCGATGGGGCAGAATGATGATGTGTGACATCACGCTATCCAAGGAACCCGATGTGTGACTGTTCGGCCGTTGAGATCAATTTTTTTATCTGGCTACATTCTACACACTTAAATTGTGAAATTTCGAGGCAGTATAGCTCATTATAAGTTCTAGTATGTACAAACTTAAATCCAGATTTAATTTCTTTGCATTGCGGACTTGGCATCAGAAACATCAAAGTGGGTATCCAAGGAACCCTACTATACTGTATCTATTTTCATTTTATCACTTCTACTGTTCTACACCCACATGGTATCAGTCTTACTGCTGTGCAACCATCTCATCCATCTGATTCTTCCACATGCATTGCTTGGTTACTTGTGACTCATAGCTGTACAATTCATTTCAGGTTACTTATTTAGTTGCCACTCTCTGGTATAAATACGTAGCTAGTATGGACTGTGAAATGACAACTTCACCCCACTTTACACCCACAAAAGTAAATATCTCGTACAGACCAAAAGAAATCTTCCGATCCTCCCATGGCCGCCGTAGCGCTGAGTGTACTCAAGGAAGGGCTTGCCGCAATACGGAAGCACATTGGTCCCCGCCAAAATGACTTGGAGCAACGCATTGCCAGGAGCGAGATATACCCAAAATATCTATGTACACCGTAGAAAAAAATTACATTAAAAAATTTCGGCTAATTTCATGGGCCTCTCCTAGCCCATACACCGTAATGATGTGAAAGTCTTGGCGGCTGTCATTTTCGCAGTGTTGGGATTCCATGATGGACGAGGCAAAAATTGGCATTCTGACCCGACAGAACTGTTGAATACTCGCCTTTAAAGCTTTCTCCAAAGGTGACTCAGGCAGAGACGGAAAGGGACCGAGAATTTAGTCTCTCGCAGCCAGACGCTTCAATAATACTGAACTCGTACCTCGTTATATTGAAGTCTGTTATTAAGCGGCGGGGTCTGATCAGGGTAAAAGCTTGTTACATAATCTGCACAGCCACATAGCCAGTTTTCGATGTTTTGTGCCTACAGAATCAACATTAGAGTGATTTTTTCCAAATACATTTACTGAAGTGCTCCAAATGTCTCTATGTACTCAAAAGTTTTTATACACTGCAGAACAAGGTGGTAGAAATGCCCAAGTATTTCACATGGCTGCACACTGTGTTGAAGTACTGAGCCCTTGAATAGTGCTCTAAAATACCGAATAAATTTTAGAAGGTTTCAAACATCAGCTAGGTCCGTTTGAGTGGTTGAATTGCATGTAGTCAAAGAGGCGTTGGATACCGTCCGTCTCCCGTGTGGTATGGTAATGGGGAGATCATCCTCCAACAGCCAGGCCGAAAAAACCTTCAGGAAACCGGCCTAACTGACCAAAATGTTTGTCTCAGAGTATTTTCGGTACTGCAGGCCGATTTCTGGAGGATGTATAGACTTTGAAAGATGACTTCCGCAGAGTCGAATGTTGGAAATAGGTTCAGGAGTCCCAACAATTATTTCTAGAAATTGATCGCATCACACTGATATGATACAAGCGGCTGCTCGGCCGCTTCGCGGCCTCGCACCCCCTTCCGAAATTCAATTTTGAGGTTGAAACTTTGAAATAAATAAAATAAAAAAAGACAAACACAAACCGTGCACTCTGAGGCAGCAGAATATAAGTTGGCCAAGGCGAATTTTAACGCGGTGCAGACGCGGCCAAACCGTGGTCGCGGCATGAGGGGTGAAGTCAGAGATGGACAAAAGGAGAAAGCTCGGAAAGAAGCTGTTGGCGGAGTTTGAAAAGGCTTCAGACGGACAGGCTTAATTTTATAAAGAGAGTGATACGAGAAATCAAGAGGTGGGCGGCCGAAAAAGCCGATGAGCCGACCAGGTTTCTCACTACCGGTCCGAGCCTCCAGAAGACTTCGTCTTCTGCATTTTGCTCCCTCATGGCTCTCCCAATGGAAAATCCAACATACATAACCCCCCCCCCCCCCCCCATTTTTGTATGCTCCCTACAAGCCTAGGTAGTCTCCAGGTGAAACCGCCTTGAACTGGACAACTTCCCTTTTTGAGTCACGAATGATGGAACTTCAATATCTCACAAAGAAGACCCCCCACACCAAATCCGGTCTTATGAAGGGGGGTGTTAACGGGTATTGGCTATTTATTGGCAAATTTCTTGGCATTTTTCGAATGAGCCGTTCTCGAGATCCAGGTGTACTGAAAAATATACCCATTTTCTCAGGGGAACTGGGATTGCAAAAAATCTTTTTCTACTCAAAACATGCTTTCTAGCACCATAGAATCCAAAAACAGGTTAAAAAATTTGTGTTGTACCCACCTCTTGCGAGAAATTGTGTGTGAACAGGAAAAACCCATTAAACCCATTTTCTGCAACTTAGCCTGTGATTTTTTTCAGGACAATATAAATCACCCGAATTGTAGTCTGAGATGTGAGGAGTAATTTTGCAAGCTGAACCGAGCAAAAATATACAGGCAATAAGACGCTACAGAGCCTGCAAAATGGCCAAAAACAGTAATTTTCGAGGTTTTACTGCCATTTTGGCCGTTTTTTTGCCATTTTGCAAGCTCTATAGTGCCCGATTGCCTGTATATCTTTGCATGATTCTTTTTGGATAATGGGTCCTCACATCCTGGACTACAACTTGGCTAATTCAGATTGTTCTGAAATAAACTACAGATCAAGTTGCAAAAACTGAGTTTCTGCTGTTGAAACACAAATGAAGGCACATCAAAACAGATTGATGCGATCAAATTCTGAAAATATTCGTGTGGTCTCCTGAACCCATTTCCAACATTTCATGCTGCGGAAGTCATGGCTAAAAGCATCTTCATCCTCCGGAAACTGGCCTGCAATGCTGAAAAACCCTGAGACAAACATTTTGGTGAGTTAGTGTATGTCACACCTTCCATCACTGAACGGAATTTAAACAAAACTCAAATACATTGGAGAATTTAGACATCAACAACTACTTAGAGGAAACGAAGGTCATTCAAAGCACCTAAAAGTGCCCTGGGTGCTGAACATATTATCCAGTGATGTGGGGAATATATATCGAGACGGCAACTGCTTTCCCACTACCCCAACCCCCCATGAATGCTCAACATGATCCTACAACCTACTGAGGCATTTAAAAAAATTCCCTTCTGGACTCCACAGACTCAAGTCGACTTCAAGTCGACTTGAGTCGATCTAGTTTGACTCGGCTCTGCAGGCAGGTCGAGTCGAGCGACTTGCATCGACTCGACTCTCGGACGACTCGACTTTCGAGTCGCGGAAACATTAGGACGATTTAAGGCCGCGTGAAGTCTGTCGTGAGAAGCGCTATTCGGTGATTAAGAGCACGGGTGACCCGTGGGTCTACCCGTCTTGTACACTAAGTGGACAAAATAAATGTCCGAGTGATTTTCTGATCCGTTCTCAACAAATATTCGGTAAATTTGAGTGAACCCAAATATGAGGGTGTTCAGACGGAGGAGGCGGATATTCTTGAAATAAATTTGGAATCAAATGCCTGTGATGTGCTATCAGAAATGGCCAAATATAGAAATTCCGTTTTTTCAAGTCGATCAGTAATTTTTTGGGGAACAATCTGAACAGCCCAAAATGGAGTTCATGATCTCCCCATCAACCTCACGGGTTGAACTGAGCAAAAAAATACAGGCAGTCAAGCGCTACAGCGCCTACAAAGTGGCAACAACCATATGAAGTTTGCTTAAACAATTCCCATCTCAACGCGAAATCAGGTTTATCCATTGATTGATTAACAGTCACTGTACATACACCATCTACAAGTCCTGTCAAACAGTGAACCAACTGACCCCGTTTTGTTGAACAAAAACATCACCCTTCTTTGTTATGTACTTCCAAGTACTCTTCTCCTTTTTGTAACCCATTCCACCTGTTCTGTTAATCATGGTTCAGTTAATCAGTGCTTAGTTTTGTTTACCAATGCATTACTTAGCTTTGAAGTCAGCAGCTGTGGCCTGAGTGCCGGCAATGACACTTCAACAGCGGCAGATAGACTGTACGACAAATTCCGAGTAGCTGAGTTGGGCATGGTGGGGTATAAAAGTTGGGCCTTCATCATCGAAATCATGTACCTTGTGTGGCCCAGCGGTGGCCCAACTAGCTTGGTGTGCTAGTACGCTATCTCAATCCGAACGACAGGCAGGACGTCCCCCTGTCCTATTCATTGCTTCGAGCTATCTGGTCCCTCCCCCTGCTCCTGAAATGTCTCCACCGCTCTTTACTCGAGCACGCCAGGCCCTGCGCATTTTGGAAAGCTGGTGTATAACATTGTGATGCCGTACATCTGCATCGACATGGATCTCAGCGTGCAGCTCACTCATTTGAGCACCGCGGCACATCTTCTCCTCGATTTATATCTTCATAACGATGCTCACAACCGCTTTATGCCCACTCAGACATTCGTCAACCTGATGATAATGATCAAGAATGTCTACTTCTGCGTCGCAAAAGCAAAGGTCGACATGCCGGATGGAAAATTCTGGATTATCCTCCTTGGGACTGACCGTGAAGAAGTTTTCTTTGGGCTGATTCGAACGGCAATAGGGACAGACACAAATGTTGATCTGCTGCAGCTCGCCAGTCGTGGCACGCACAGCACCGAAGTCCAGGTTATTTTGACCATGCATCCGGAATGGGACCGGACTCCGCGGCGACTCAAGTTGCCCGCCGTTTCGAGCACGGGCGACCTTAATTCAAAGGTTGATCATATAAACCCGGCATCGTGCACGGGTAACCTTAACGTTTCCACCGCCAACCCTCTCACATGCTGGAGGATGGGTCGTCGCAACGCAGAAGAAATAAGTGCTGGATCGGCACAACGCTTCACACAACTCACCAAAAATCCTGACATCAACATTCTTGCCCCGAGTCGCTGTCAACATTGCGTGACGTGGGATTCCATGCTGCACAAGCACGCACTTCCGCCATTAGGGGTGCTCAATAATGAGCTCGGGCCAGCCCAGCTCGGTTTTTAATAAAATATTATAAATCACTTTGATCTCGGTTCAATCGGGCCGCTCTCTGATGCTGCGACCGATGAAAGTACAGACGCAATTGGACAGGCAGAAACTCTCGTGACTGCTGCTCTTGCCCTCGAAGATGACTCCGACCAAGAAGAGATGGCTTTACTTGAAGATCAAGAGTCATATTCGTTCTACAGATCCTCCGGCAGATCCTCGAGCTTTCCGCTCTGAGGCTCGAACTCACGCGCGGGGAGATTTTTTACATCAGCAAAATGTTGACTACAAAAAAAATGTAGTCTGTCTTGCTGACTTTCATTAGTTCAAGGTAAGCACCGCCACTATTTTGACTAGCCAGGATAATTTGGACTGATAAAAATCGAGCCATCGAAAACCTCATTCGAGGGATTAAAAGAACGACTACTTAAGTACTCGTAACCGCCCTGAAAGTTGCTTTGAAGTTTGTACCGATTTCGTCAGGGACGCACTTGGGACTCGGGATTTGTGTGATCTGGGAGTCCGTCTCGCGTACGAAGCACTTAACAGCAAGCTCTGTGGATGAGTACCGATGATCACCGTCGTGGCCTTTCTCTTCAAGCACATGTCGCGCCCCATGCCTGAGAGGGACGAGTGCGAGGATGAGTTGGCGACCTGCAATGGGTTAGGGTTAGGAGTAGAATAGGGTGTAACGCGCGCGGATGATCATGGTCGCGGTGAGTACTCTACCCCCTCCTCCTCCTCCTTCACTTCACCACTATTCTAACGTCCATTCCTGTCCGGACACTGTCTTCTCGTCGCACTGTGCGTCCACTCGTCAGTTCCAACCTCAAGCCAGTTGGCACGCCTCCAGCTGCAAAACGCGAATCATCTGGCTGACGAGCCGGTGGCTCGGCTTTCTCAATTTGGAAACTGTCACGCGTCTTGCCCAGGTTGATTTGAACGAAAAATTACAGTAGTAGCTTCAACAGCTGAATGATTCCATAATGCACTTGAATATCAATGAGAACAAAGAAGAATCGGAAAGATCCCCCTCGTTGAGCGGACCAAAACTCGGGCCCTTCCGCTCGAATGTGGTTGGCTCTTCTGCGGAATGCAGGTTGTATTGGGTGTCTATCTGGCCGGCACGACTTTGAGCGGAACTGCGTAAGTTTTGTATCGTTCAGACTTCCAAATCACTGACCCTAACTTTAGTCTCCACACCTCCATGGCGCTCTGGCCGCTGCACATTTAATGAGCACCACTGTAGCAGGGAACAAACGCGCAGAGAAACACAAAAGTGACAAAACAAGGAACAAGTAAGGGGAAGAACAAGTAACTTGAACAACCCACGACCAATGGGAAAATAACCAAGTCAGGACGGAGTCTGATTGCTATTCCTTCACGGGTAAACGGCACGCGAGAAACAGCACTCAGAAATATCCTGAAAGCGAAATGTTCCGCGAATTTATTCGCGGGTAGCGGCTTGTTCCATCATAATTAATATACCTATCAACATGTAACACACGCGCGCCTCTACATACGCGTGTACGTACCCATCAAAACCTGCTGCTCTCTGCCACGTCAGGCTCTCTCATTTGCTACCCAAAAGCTTTTATTCCGATGGCTGCGCGTCCTTGCCCGTGCTCTAAATGCCAGGGTAAAATACCTCAACTCCGGGCTACACGAAGAAATCACTTAAAAGCTGATCGCGATGCGGCGTCTGCGGCCAGCTCCGACTCCAGATTAATTCATTCTACAGCGAGATCTCCGAGCCCTGCACGATCCGAGCACAGTGATGATTTTTATGACGAGGGTGATGGCAAAAAGGTCGGAGACCAATTAAAACCGAAGCTGCCGGGCGGCAAAACCCTCGGCAATCTGAGGCTGTTTCCGGCCATTTGAAACTCTCGGAATGACCGATTTTTCCCACAGGCCAAGGGCTTTAGCTAGGAGTGCATTGAATTGGCTTGGTTATTCACTGTGCAGTGTCTGGTGTATTTCTGTGCTCTTCGAATGTAATTTCAATTCTGTCGAAGGCATTCCAAATCCAGGAGAAATCGCTAACGCGTTGACATTTGACACTGATAGTCCAGATTGAGAGAAGTGAGCGGGATACTACCGATCACTCACCACACCGGACGTGGACCTTTTTCATCAAACCCCCGGGCTTGAGATCTGTTCGTTGCCCAACCATTTCCCGGTCTGTTGGACTTCAGTTATTGTGACTGGATGGAGGTACCCTTTAATCTTACGATAAAGTCGCCGTCGACCCCCTGATCATCCGGCGCGTAACCTACCCGGACCTTGAGGCGTTGAGTGGCAAGGTCTTTGTTTGGCGCGTCGGGGGCTGCTGAATTGCCGAGTTTCATAATGCATAAATCTCTTCTGACCCTTATGCATTATGCGTTATGCATTTTTTGCATAAATCTCCGCGTTTGACAGCGTTTGACCTCCCAGGGTTGCGATTTTCACATTAGGAAGCAAGTAGGAGAGTGTTCCTGGTCAGAGATTTCTTGGTGTGAGAGTTCGGTGTAAGTACGACACATGTTGCCGCTGAGTCATCGGCAACAACAGGCCGGCGAATGCAGAAGAGAACCTAGCAATTGAGAGGCTATTAAACCTGAAGCTTGTGTCCGTAGAAGTGTACAGAGGACAGGCAAACACGTTACGCCCGAAACACCGATAGAGCCGATGATTGATGCAGATTCAAGCTCCGCTCAGTATCGGTCAGTATCGGTACAGTAAGTTGTGTTTCCTATAGAGCACCTAAATTCCTTCATATATTGGTGAAGGGTCAAATACATTGGATGACTTTCCATAAGCATTATTTCGATTTTTTGAGCTCAAACTCCGCGCAATCAACGCACTGACACGACACCTGTCAGGACCCCATCAGGCGGAGATCTTGGTTAGAATATTTTGGATCCTCGTACAGAGCTTAAATATATTATAGTCTGTAGAGGGGTCCCTACCCCCCTCTTCAGAATAATTTCTGCTCAAATACCTCACCTTTATACGATTCCGCCCGAATCAACACAGCCATCTGTCAAGGGCAGATTCGGACCGCACCGCGCCTGCGAATCTGTGTCATGGCCGCTATGGATACAGCGTCAAAATCTTCGGCTCGCTCTGCGGATCCAGTAGGACTGGTATCAACGGCTTGGTCTCCGTCGTTCTGTACAAAGTCTCTGAGCCTCGACGACACCTAGCAGTTGCCTAGAAGTATTATGGCGGTAGCCGAGCCGGCAAGCTGCTGTTGGTTGTGTATTTCGTTGTCCTCAAACTGCTGATGGAGGAAGAACGCGTCGATATCCGTGCTAGCTAGTGGCAGAGTGGTAGTGACTCGGAGTCGACGCGTTATTCGTGTCTCACGTGCGTTGTAAACATGCTAATGAAATCAATGTTGCAAAATACTACTTTAAGGCTTATGGGAGCTCATAAGCAATACATTAATCCAAACAACTCTCGTGACGGCACGATTGGCACCGCTCAAATGGCTTTTGAGATAAGAAAAGGCTTATGGAAAGTCATCCATTAGTTGAGTGATATATTTTTATCTCAGAGTTTTTGATGCCGCTGGTAGTATCTTTGGGGATTTATTTCAGAAAGACGATGTAGTCTTCGAACTTGAGTTCGAGGCATGCCGAGGAGTGTTGAGCCACAATCAAAGTCGTCGAAATTGTAGGTATACATGGTGTCGGTCTCGCTGCGAGAGGAAGCTCCGTGCGAGCAATGCGACACCCAGAACTTAAATTTAATTTGAATGTATGTATTCTAAAAATCGTCAATTAAGCCGACGGAACTATAGACTCTTGTGTAGTTGGAAAAATGAGACCGGGCTATTAAGTTTTTTTACGCTGATCTGGCCAGGAAGATCTTGGAAGTCGAAGAAATTACCACATCTCCCTCCTCCTGACATGCTTGTCTCCGGATGCGTATCGAATGGCGGTCATTGCTGAAACTCGGTAGATCATAGAGCTCCCCAAAGGAAGGACCCCTTAGACCATCGTGAGCCCGAGATATTTCTGTGTTCGACGCTTTTCCACCCGCAGATGAAGAGGTACCACCTTGGATGCATTTTGCACAAAGACATGGCGACGGCATAAAATCACTAAAATGAGAAGTTAAGCTCTAGAGAGAAGAAAATACACTCACCTTCCATAGTGGATGGTAATCTCCTCACCCGGAAAGATAGTCCTCTGAATCGAATCCGACTCAAGATTTGAATCTTCTGCAGAAAATTCCCCGGAATGTTCTCGTCGTCTTGATCTTGTGCCCCCTCGTCATCTGACCCCTCAACACTCATCTCATCTTAATATACGAGGTATACCCCTCAAAAGTTTCAGGTTCGAACAGGTTCGGGAAAAAACCAACAATCCCCGAACCTCGAACTGCATTTGAGGTTCGGTTTGGGTTCAGTTCAGGTTTGGAAGAGGTTCTGAACCTAACCGCGGCAACACTACCATGATGCTGCCTAGGCTCGAATCCAGCCTGTCTATGAAAGCAAGCTTGTCAATAGACAGGCTGGTCGATCTGAGTTTGAAATCCCATAACGCGCGAGACAAGGGGGTGTCAACGGTCGAAAATCCGACACCGGGTAGGGGGGGGGGGGTCCCAGGATGGGGCTTAAAAAACTTTTTGACGTACATTGCGAATAAGCCCAGAATTGGTTTAAAACAGCTTATAAACAATAAAACACCGTCCTAGTCGGCATTAGGATTCGTTGAGGAAGTGAGGACACAACTTTGATCGAAACTACCTGATTGGGAACCGGATCACGACCACGTGAAACGCAGATCGTCGCGTAAATTTGCATCTCGACGCTCGCATCAACCCCGCACGACTGCCTGTGTCGCCCGCCATAGCCAAAAGCAAGAGGAAATCAGTACCTTTAGTTTCTCTTAGTAGCTTCGAGGTCTCACTGGAGCCAAAATTCCCTAGAACGCACCGGCGGAGATCTTCACCGTGGACAGTACACTTGATTGCGATGACTGTGGAATGAAGGTCAATGTTGGCACAGCAGGTCACCACAACCTGGCTCAGCACAAAAAATTCAAGTGCAAAGGGCGGGATAAAAGCCGGAAAATAGACGCCATGTTCTCCCGCAAACCAATGCCTCAGTTGGTACCCCGCACTGTAACAACTCCCCCTCCCATCAATCGGTTTTTCCAACTACTGATTCGGCCTAGTCTCTCGTAGACAGACGCTACAACTGAAAAATACTCGTACCTCGCATGTTGTAGTCTGTTGATAACCTCGATCGCGTAGTTGGAGGTCGACCTTATGACATAATCGGCGGAGTTTCAAAATTTGGCACGTCAAGCACCACCTTCTTCGGCTCTTATTCTTCGCGTCTCTGGCTCGCTCGCGGTAAAATTCGACCCGTTTCACGCGTTATATCGCTGCGCATATCGAATGGAAGAAACTCCAGCACCGGTCCGCCTTGTGCGCAAGTATGAGAAGCTGAAGAAGCTCATAGTGCCGACCCTTCCGAAACCGCCTGCGAATGCGTCCTCCTACACGCCCATGACGCCTTCCACGTCATCCTCTTCGCTCCCTCCGCTCTCGGAGGATTTTTTCTCGTCCTCTGTGGACTCTCCAGCAGCTGCATCCATTGCAGGTCCCACTATTACTTGGTCAAATTCACCTATTACTCCTTCTTCCTCGTCCTCTATCTCTGCACCCAGCCTGCGCGCTGCGAAACGATCCAAGTGGGAGAAGATGGACGACCTCCTCTCTTCCTACGGCTTCTTGAGTCTCGGAGACTTTCTCGATGTGCTTTTCCATAACCATGCCCGAGATGAGCCAGATCCTCGGACGCCGCGACACATAGCCGCCGTCAATAAATTCCTCAGTGGATTTGGCATTGAGTCCGTTGGCGAAGGTGACCGTCGAGACAACGACTTGACACATCGGATCTTCATCCAACAAGCGTAAGATTTCCTCGTTATCTTCGGCAGTCCGCAGAGAATGGTAAGTCTTTACCCGTCGAAGACGGGCTGGGCCTGGGGGCAGGGCATTCCACAAGTACACAGAGACACGGAAGACGGTGTCAATCGTGCGACAATGAACGACGCCTTTGCGACCAGAATTCAGATATTCAAGGAGTTGTGGAAATTCGGTACTGCCCAGACCGTGCTCGAGCGGCTTCATGATAAACTGAATGTTAGGTCGTTCATTAGAGAGTCGGAGGATATGGAATTTATCGCCAGAAAAGCCGAGGGTTTCGCACACAGAACGGGTAGCGGGGCCAGGCTGCAAGGTAGCGGAGAGGGCGATGACAGATGTACCAGGAGGAAACCAGCCGCGGAACAAGGTGCCGATGTTTTTGAAATGAGGGCGGAAGCGGACCCAATCGTTTATGAGATGAGCCTCGTCGGTACATCCAAAGACGATATTCGCACGGAAAGTTTCCGAGTCCGTGATTTCGCGCCACGCTCTCTCACGAAGATGCTCGGGGTCGACGCAAATGATGTTGAAAGTCTTGCACTCTGTGATTTCTGCGACGAGCTTACGACCAGTTTTGCGCGCCTCGGTTACTGTTTCGTGACACCACGCAAATGCCGGGACGTCGAGTTCAGAGAGCTCAAGGACCTGAAATTGGGCTGAGAGGTATTCTTAAGATGAGAGTAATCTTGCAATGTTGGATGCAAGGCCCTTTGTCGGCGTAACAACAATGCCTAGAGGATGAGTGCGGAAGGGCAAGTCAGGATAAAGGTGCCGATTACGAGCTACTTCTCGAAGGACAATGATGGGGACCAAGAACATGGCGGACTTTCCGCCACCGGTAGCGCAGCAGCAGAGCACATCCTCCCCATCCAGCACGAGCATGATTGTCTCCAGCTGATGCGCGCGAAGTCCTTCTTTCCATTGCGGGATTTTTTGTTTCACGATGGTTTCGATGGTTTTGCGTCCCGGAGGATCTTGCCAACGATAACGCGCCATGGTGAGGCGCCGGAGCAAAAGGAAGCGCGAAGAAGCCGTGGGCAAGTGACCGCGCGGGTGCCGAGCAACTTCAAGCACTGGGTAGCAGCAGCTAGGTGACCGGCACCATAAAGGGGGGGTGATCTAGTATAACTCACTGCCTGATCAGGCTATCAATCACTTTCCCTCTCGTCGATTGTGCAGTGATGCGGCCACCATTGGCATGAAACTTTTTTTCATGTGAAAGTTCATCCTCCTGGAAACAATTTTCTCTAGAAGATCCAGGCAATCTCTGGATGGAGCGTTTCTGTGGATATCTATCGAGTACAAGCAGGGCTTCGGTCATGACGATATCCTTGGGCCAATCTCAACAATCGTGTTTTGAATTTGGCATATCTTGAGCAGCTGGAAGCGCGATACGATCTAGCTGATGAACTTTCGGCTCATAAACACGATAAAGCAAGCCTTTCAATATCAGAAAAAAAGTATGGTGATTGTGAGTTATTTCAGCTCAATTGGATATTATCCACCAACACTGGCGTGTTCATAGATCCCGACGTCATATTGCGAGCACTGCAAATATTCCCGATGCCATCACGCGGACTCGGATAGCAGGTTATCTTTCCGCCGCACTGGGAAAGGCACGCAAGCTTATCCAACCGCGCCTACCTGATGTTATGCCAAGATGGGGCAAAATGCGAATTGTAGATTGTGATCATGTACGAAGTGTATCTGCTGTGGCGAAGAACCTGACGAGCAGACTCAACGCAATATGTCGTTTGTTCGGGTATGATTTCTGTTTAATTGAATTTTCATCTCAATAGCTGACAGTTCACAGTATGAATTAGAAGTACGGCAAAAGGACAAGAGTTGGAAGAACCAAGTTTCTATGGTCGATTAGAAGAGATACTAGCGGTTCGCGGCCGGCTTCGCCGGGCCGCTCTCCGCTTGGCTTACAGCAGACATCAACGTAAAGGAGATTGCCGGCGGAGTTTTAAAGGCTTCGGACAGCGTAATTTTATAAAGAGGAAGATTGGTATGTCAGCTACCAAAGGATAAGTTTTGGTCCTATATGGCTGGCAAATCACGTCTCTTGGCCGTCATCACCCCATGCTCGACGTTGCCAGGCCAGGATGCTGCCAAGGAAATCACTCGATATACTCGCTTGACACAACCAATTGTGACGGACCTCAGCGCAATTGTCGCAGTTGTTGGGTGTGTGGAAACGCGAGGCAAGTGGTTCATCGTTGATAGGAGCACAGGATTGTTGCATCCTACCTTTGTCACACCATAAATACTTGGTTTTCTAGCTCTAAAATCTGCTTACTATTTACTTGAAGGGGCAATCTAAGAAATTACGAACATCCACTGTGGGTTCGTTTTGCGCTGGACAGTATTCATGTAAGGTCTGGTGCTCGATTTTACCATGATGGTAAAGTCGAGCACCGACGAATTATGCAGGCAGAACCACTGACTGTTAAATGGAAATTTTAGAACCGTACAAGTCAATAGGTGATGCTCTCAGCTCAATTTTATGGACCCTAATGTTGAAGAAAAAAACCGTTTATTGTGATATTGAACCAAACAATTTTTTCCCGAAATGACAAAAGCTTGGGCACAATTCCTTCCCATCACAGGAAACACGCTATCCAGGGTCTTCATAGTCTCAAGTGAATTTAACACATTTTTTGAAAGATTTCTAAGCACCCCCCATGTTCAACAGAACTATTTATTTCCTGAATGTAAGTTGTTGTTTTGTTCGCTGAGCTCTTGCGACATTATTGAACGGCCTTCGGCGAGCATTTGTTGTTTCATTTTGATACCAGCTACTGACGCGCATCGAGACTCAACGTGGTCTCCTGGTTTCGCACGAATACCCACAATAATGGCTTAAATACAAGCCCTTGAAGCACGTGTTTCAAAATGAATGGAATACGCTCCAATCGACGCTTGCCTTCGCAATGTCAAATTACCAGTAAAGGACCATGGCAGAGAAAGCCGTGGACCCGAGTGTATTTTTCAAGTCAACGCGCATATTGACACACAAAATGTAAAAAGACTAAGAGTATGTGGAGGGGTGGCGAGAGAAAAGAATTGACTGTGGCTCTGGGAGCCCGCAAGAAGAGTCAGATAAAAGAGCGCTGTAATAACAGCCATTGCTCAGTGTTGCAGCTTAAGGGGTTAATAAGGGTCCAACCTGTAGCTAAGGCTTAGGAACGTAATTAAGGGTTAATTAAGGGTACGGTTCCTAAGGCTTAATTACAAAAAATTTCCCAAAACTGAAGGTAGGGCCGAAGTGCCCCAATGCCGTCCACCAACTACATCTCGAACTCATCACTGGAACCTGAAAGTGCCCCGGCGTCGGGGGCTTCATCGCTTTCTTCTGCGGCAAGAAGCTCCATCATCAGCGCCTCCCGCGTGAATTGTTTTGGTTGTGGCTTTTCCACCAGCTTGTTGACGTCACCACCGAATAGAAATGCGAGGGAGCGGGAGGAAAAATTGGCGGGCCACAAACATCCAGCTCCCATTCAGCAACAGCAGCCTGGCTCCCAGTGCAGCATCCGTATCGTTTAGCAGGTTGGACTTGGCGGAAGTGTCGGATGCAGCCCAGACAGTAGTATTCTGTTTGTCTCCTTCGATAAAGAACTCCCACAAGAGGCCCTTTGGAGGCATAGAAGCAGGGTGGTGTGGGTGGAGATGCAGACGGTGCAGACGGCAGAGATGGAAAAAGATTTTGTCACGTGAATTCGTTAAGGGTGAACTTAGCCTTAACAATGTTATTAAACAATGAGTTTTGGCTTCCTTAAGGGTTAATATGAAGGGGCAATTAAGCCTTACCCTTAACTAAGCCTTAAACCTTAACTGCAACACTGCATGCCTTACCTGGGAGACAGCGAGAATAGACAAGGAAAACCGCTAGGCGGAAAAACCGAATTTACCTTAGGGGCCTTATAAGATGAGACAATCTTATAAGGCCTTATAACCTCCTTATAAGGATCTTATAACCTCCTTATAAGGCCTTATAAGATTGTCTCATCTTATAAGGCCCATAAGGTGAAGTCATTTTTTCCGACACGAATGGGTTCACAGCCCGGAATGTCTGGAAGGAGATGAAACCGATTCGAACCCCGGCGGGTGAGTACCTGAAGAGGATTCAAGCTCCGGCGAGCGAATGCCTCATGAAACTCATTCTAACCCCGGCGGGGGAATGCCTGAAGAGGATTCATACTCCGGCGAGCGGAATGCCTCCTGAACACAATTCAGAGCCCCGGCGGGCGAATGCGTGCAGATAAATATATTAAGATGAGTCTGACCGTACGATTGAACTTGTATAACTTTACTCTTAAACTCGATAAATGCAAGGTCATTGAAGCACGCAATAATGGCATCTAAAGCGAGATAAATGTTCGCAATGACCCTGGCTATCCAGATGGGCGGGGGGCACGACCCAGAAAGTAAAGTTGTTTCTGATAAATTGTTGGCCCGCCACTTTTAACTTTTGTCTCCTGAAATGCCAACCAATAACAGAGGAAATTTAAGAGCTGTATGCATATTTTCCCTGAACCAAGATACCACAGTGCCGACGGCAATCGACCGGCACGAGCAACGGCATGGGTGTCCCGCCGCACCTCAAATTCCGGTCCCGACTGAGAGATATAAGGAATCATGGTCGCCCGGGCTTGTATCCTTGTCTTTATAGCCAGCAATTCGACTGGGTCGTTGATAGTGTTTAAACGTCTGTCTACGAGAGACTATGACTTCCCAGAGAGCGAGAACCGTAAATGGAATTGTCATTTATAGAATCCAAGGGGTGCATAGTCGTTTCAAAATTCAAATGAGATGCTCTAGCGGGTGCAGCAATCAGCGGCGTTTCTGCTGGAAAATCCCGCTTGTCAGATGGTGCTGATCTCCTATGATGTCCTATTTGAAGTTAGAAGTGCTTGCTCGGGGTAATATGCAATATACGGCCCGAGTCCGTATACCACCCATCGAAAATGACCGTCAGCCCATCGAGTTGCGCGCGGAACAGTCATATGAGGCTTTAGGGAGTCGAGCATACGAGCGAGCGATGAATGAAATAATTGCCGCCGGAATTTCCGGAACGCCGTACTCTTTGCAAACTCGCGCGTGGCTTCAACATGTTAGCGGCGGAGAAAAATGGTTAAGTTCAACTGGATTCACTCTTGGGTATCAAGAGGAATGCCATGATGTCGAGACCATCACGATGGGCGCGTCGGGTTGAATTAAAGATATTTCCCACACCACCATACAGAGGACAAAACTCTGTGTCGCCGGTACCCACAGATACCGTCGTCTTGTCGCTCCCGAGAACACCAGGAACGAACATGGCCCCCTTGAATTGAATCAAGAGACGGGGAATTGACATACCCCTTTGGTGGGTTCTTTCTCACATGCCCGCGGCCATTGATCAGCGGCAAGACATGGTTCTATATGTTGGTGATGCGGCAGATTTCTCATTCGGAAGAGAACCTAATTTATGGCGGCATGGTGACCATCAATGTTACGACAGACAGGCTCAACGGGTTACATCTGAGGGCCGTCGCAATAAACGTCGTTCGGGGATAGAGTTCCAACTGATTCAATGGTTTCCAGGATGGGATGTCGCCCGGATTGAAAATTGCCCGCCGTACCGTGTGGGCGGTCGTCGTCCGGGGGCGGGGAAAGGGGAAAGGGGAAGCCCCGTGGTTGCGCAACGTGTGAGAGGCGCTTCGCTACCGCACTCGAAACTCGCCCCGAATCGGGCGTCTTGAAGACGGATATCATGAGGGTCGTGCACATGTAACGAACGGGAGGAGGTCAGCGCAGGTAAGAGCGCGATGACGGCAATCTAGCTGCAAGATGGATTGATTCGCAAAGGGAGCATCGAAGAGGGGATGGGTTTCCGAAGAAGCGCGTTTGGGCCAAGGGTATTTGTTGCTTAATGTAAATAAACTCACTGATAATGAGCCAACGTCCGCCGCAGCCCATTTTTATAAACAATGTGTGTCAGCGTATGCCCAACGCGGCCCAGGACCAGGACCTGCATTATCCGTTAAATGCCGAAACAATATGGCAACTTACGTGTACACGTCGCTTGTTCTTGGTCCCGCGCGCGCCGGTCCAATCCAACGTAGTAGTCACACTGGCGCAGCTGTCTTTTTTTCACTCCGTAGGGGCCGGTTTTGAGATGCGAGCGCGCTCCAGCGACAGTCACGAGCACATCTTTGTCCTCGCGCGATGCGCCTCGGTGTCCTTCAGGAGACGCGACGGGGGGACCCACTTGTCCCATCTGGAAGTAAGGGGATGTGAGAACACGTTTAGATTCGAAGTGCACAGCCTCGACGGACGTTTTCTTCCAGCCTTTGTAGTGAACAAAGTAATGGACGCCACCGTTAATGCTGTTCTCCGTTCGGGACATGCGGTTCAAAATGCGAATTAAACCATTCAAGATTGTTCAAAATGGCATTATGAAGCATGTGATTTAAAATGCCTTTTCGGGGCATGTGGTTCAAAATGCGAATTAAACCATTCAATAGTGTTCAAAATGCCATTACGAAGCATGTGATTCAAAATGCCATTTCGGGGCATGTGGTTCAAAATGCGAATTAAACCATTCAATAGTGTTCAAAATGGCATTACAAAGCATGTGATTCAAAATGCCATTTCGGGGCATGTGGTTCAAAATGCAAATTAAACCATTCATTTCCTGCCGTATTTACCTTGACCGCAGGGTTTTGCCTAGTCTTGTGTTTACCGCGGGGGTCTGATCGCAGTGCGCGCTTATTATGTAATCGCGGAGTTTGAATTCAAGTCGCGTAGTGGGTTTCATAAAAGACGCGATATTTCATGGGATTTTAGCATAGAATAGGTTGTCTTTGCTGTGCCTGGGTTTCCGTCTCTTCAGAATCTTGAGATATGCTTTGGAACTCGTTGTGCAAAGAAGGCGATTTCGGTCATGTGATTATGCCCTTTTTTCAACAGTCTTACTCAAACAAGGTCAAAAGAGCTCTAAAATCCCTAAAATATTTGGAGGCTCAATCTTACTGTATTTAATCTCTTCCATTCTGATCCCATAACATTCAAACTGTATGGAGGCTTGAATTTGAGAGTCGCGCATTCAGCCGAGGAAATTCAAACTCCGCAATTACGTAATAGCGGAACACTGCGATCAGACCCCCGCGGTAACTAACAGACTTCAACATGCGAGGTACGAGCATCACCGTTGAAGTGTCTGTCTACGAGAGACTAGTGTTTGCCGTACCACAGAGTTATTTAACTACTAAATTCCCGCTTCCTGCCGGCGCGGGATGACTTGACGTATCGCCCTCGACTATTCCACAAGGCGTGTGTGGTCACAGTACTTGAGGCTGTCCAAATCCCTCCCGACATCGTTGGCAGAGTTGTCGACCGGAAGTTCACCAACAGAGAAGATGACTTGATCTCGAGATTTCACACCAAAACAGTGTTTTGACCACTTTGCAGTCATTTCAAGCCAGATTTTAACGGAAACCTTGCTGGGATGATAGCCAGCGAAATTTGGGTTCGAACTGTCTCTTTGGATTTGTTTTGACGTGATACGGGAAGCTCCGAATTACATAATAAGGAAGCAGCCTGTCTCAATGCAACTGTCTGGCAAGTCGCACTGCATGAAAGATTCGCATTATTCACTGAGAATATTGATGAAAAATGTCGATTGTTTTTCACACCTTTTTCCACTGAAAAAACAGGTGAAAAACTCAAAACACTTTCGGCCTTTTTTGACTCGAATTCACAATTTTCATCCTCTTTTCCATTTTGAGTAAAAAGATGTTGGAAATGTTTTGAATTTTTCACATAATCTTTTGGTGAAAAATGTGGGAAAAACAAACAAACATTTTCTACCAATATTTTGACTGAAAATTCGAATCCTTCATCCAGTGTCGGCGACCGCTCTCTTACGTCGGAATCTACCTCAACCTCAACACTCGACCACACACTGCATTCAGCCAACGGGTAGGCGACGTCATTTTGAGACGTCTCGCCAGGCCCTGGCCGAAGGCTGTGTCGAGGTGCTGTTGGCTGGCTAGACGCCTCTTGTTGAGGTGCCTAGACCTGCCTAGACACAGCTCAATTTGATGGGCTGTCGTGGCCGTGGCGTGGGCGGAGCTTGATGACCGATGCCGTGGGCGTCAGAGCGCCTCGGCATGGGATGTCTAGGTGACCGTCGCGAGGCTCGGTGGGACTAAAAAAGCTGTGTCGAGCTGGTCAAGATTTGCCATGTCTAGGTGCACGTGGGTGCCTAGACAGGCCTAGCCTGGAGCTCGGCAGACCTCGACGCGACTAGATTTTACTCGCCGAGGCGTCGGCTGAATGCAGTGACATCGCTTTCAGACGCTTCTGTGTCTGTTTATTGAACCTTTCCAACCTGTCATTCTGGACGAGCAAGATGGGATCGTGATTTTGCAAAAATAATTCGTTATCGAAATCTCTCGTGAATGCACACGGTGACCCATCTAGATCCAATCTGATATCAACAACACCTCTGCAAGCACCGTTTGACTTGACTTGACTTGAGTTCTATTGTGCTGTATCTGGCCATAAGGACTACGCAGCAGTACTTCTAGGTATACTAGTCCTGTATGTATGTAAGGTAACGGGATTGAGGAAATTTAGCGGCGGTTTTAAGAGAGAATGAGGTGCAGATAAAAAGTTGATAAGGCGTGGGGGAAAATGGTGGATGGATGCAGATATACGGAGGTTCGGAGTCGACACATGTGAGGTGAGCTGGGATCACGCAACTGGGGGTATGAGGGGTCGACTAATTATGCGAGTATGTACTGTAACTACTCTACATGCAAAATCTATACATATAAATGAATGAACTGCCTCTTTGCTGGAATAACCAACCATTTTCCAACTTTGCATCTGCAAGGATGGCAGATTTTCTCTGGCACAGAGTTTTTCGAGGCCGTGATTGACTTCCGATCCAATGGGCCTAAATATGTGTCTGATTTCCTTCCAATGAGGTTTGCTGGAGGTACCATATCCCCTCCCCGCGTACTTAGTATTTTTGTGGACATCAGTATCAGGTCAGAAGTACGCTTTATCGCCTAATCGCATCTCTTGTATCGGACACAAACTTTATGGTTCAACTAACTGTAAGTGAGGTCTTTCGACCACTCCTCGCTTGCCTCCAAATCAGACTTGAGAGGGCTGGATGTCGAATTCAGGCCTGTTCAACGAAATCCGAAGCCAACGCACAATCAAATAGCTGATTACCCAAACTCTGTCCCTTCAGATTTTCCAAGAACTCGCTGGGTAGCGCATACAGCAGACCTCAAAATTGATGCGAATGCGGGTTCGGGCCGGGGCGCGGGCCCGTTGAAATTCTGTGCCCAGCCTTCCGGAGCCGGAGCCGGTGCTTTTTCGGATCTGTCACTGGTGCCGGGAGCTCTTTCTCCGCTCCGAAAACGTATATAAGGGCAGCGATTTCTGGCCAGACTGCCATCTCGGCACTAGCGGCTCCGCCGCGTCCATTCTATTTGGCACCGCCATCTCCCCTATTTCCGGGTCAGTTGACCTCGTCGCCCCGTTTCATCGCCATATCTCTGACTCGGTGCTATTGTTTTAGCGGAGGCCGAGTCGGAGGAGGTATATATATGGTGGTGAAATTCACCTTGTGCTGTTATCGGCTTCGCCTTTTACCACCCAGCACAAGATTTTGCGGTTCACCATCGGCTTTGCCGTCTTGAATTCACTACGCAAAAATTTGGTCTCAGCT